>JAECUM010040026.1:0-15437 GCA_016617855.1 Megalonaias nervosa | reverse complement strand
TGATGTATATGTATATATATATATATATATATATATATATATATATATATATATATATATATATATATATATATATATATATATATATATATATATATATATATATATATATATAATTATCAAAAATGTTTCTTAGTCATTGAATATTAACAGATAACCTGAAAATGAAATGCCTACCTTAAAAAATATTAAAAAAAATGAATCAGAAACATTTGTCTTGAACAGAACAATATTGTATTGTTCATCTACTAAGATTTCATGATTGTGAAGAAATACATATATTCTCATTGCATGTCCAAGACAGTATCAAAACTTGTTAAACTTAAATAGCGGAAGCTAAACAAGCAACTAAAGATGGCAGCAGCATTAATGTTGTTGTCCTAGCATTAATTAGTAAATAATTTTTTTTTAATTATTATGCAACTAAATAAGAGCAAGACATTATTAATTTGTTCAGGAATTACAAGAGAAAACTAATGAGTTCAAGAAAAATGACCCAGTTAACTTCAAGAAAGATTAGGAGAACAATGTTTGGTTATTCGGAGCGTAATTAATTTAAATGAGGTTTCTTTCATATTCGTTCTCGCATCCGGGGGCTGTTTTAGTTATTTCCAGTCAGTCTACACTCAATTATTTTACCAGCCATCTAAACAATAAATGTCTTATAAATAATTTTTTTGTGTGTTATGATGGAAGCTGTAGTTTATATTACGTACGAAGATATGGCAGCAAGTTCTAATATTTAAGAACCTGGTTGATTATCTCAATAAATGACGATATATTTGAAATATGTAACTAATAAACAAAAAACCCAAAACATAACAAGGTGTAAAGCACTTTAATCCGACTCATCATTTTATTTAGATACATTCCTATTAATATTAAACCTCGACAACATGTGCACGTTTTAATACCTATATTATATTAATTATATAAATAATCAATCAATCAATCAATTAATTAATTAAGATCATGATTGCCCTGGTATTTTGTTTTGTTTTGTTCGAAATGCAGGTAAAAGCGATATTAATGGTTATGTCATCGACTTATAATAATTTATAATGGCGGTAACGAAATCTTTAAACTAAATGACAACACTGCTTTTATTATATTTAAAGATTTATGGTTACCAACATCTGTGAGAACAAATAAAACAGCACGGTGTTATGAATTAGTGTGGCTAATGCATGGAAAACTGGTACCGATGCTGTTAAGTTTATCGTATATGTCACGTGCCCTCTACGGAATTAGTATTAACCCCGGAGAAGAACGGACAATTGAAAGGTTAAATAGCTTCGAGCCCCCAGTCAGCAAAGCTGACGGTCTAGATGTATAAAATATAAAAATCATAAGGTGAATGGTATAACAGTTTAATAAACTATTTCACGGTATTCAACAATTACAAAACAATTTTTGAAAGCAACTGCTTCCAATCAATATAAGACCTGTTCAAATTGCGAGTTGTTTCATCACACGAAATTAAAGGTTAGAGTGTGTTATTCCCGTGTCCCTTCTATGTTACCCATCTGTAACTTCCGCCCGGTATTCCTTTGTCGGTACTTCCTGTACACTTGTTTCCGTCTCTGGCCCTGCGGCTTCGTACTACTGCATATTCTCCCGGCTCTCCACGTCTTCTCCTCTCTCTAACCTTCGTGTGGCGTCCTATCCCACCCTGAAAGTTTCATGTAGATTAGAAGGGACGAACAATTTTGCCTCCTTGTTCAAACACGGGAAAATTAACACACTCTCACAGACCTTTCATCAGCATAATGGCAATTAAATCATTAGGTCAACTCATACACCCACATCTAAATATCCCACACACGCTTGTTCTATAATAAAGGCTATAACAACAACAATAATATCACGACTTCTGATACATATACGCATATGCCTAATTCTCGATATAGTAAACTATCAACATCAACAATATTCCTACTCATTTACTACCTAACAAATTATGAAAGACACATACAAATATAAATGCCTAATTATACGTGCACAAGGTCAACAAGACCTAACTCTTCACAATCCACAACTATATATTCAAATACAAACATGTACAAGGTCGAACATTACTCCCTATTAAATTCAGTTCTGTACCACGATGCAACATCTAGCAGATTACACCATCAACCTCGATTTTATCCAAAGAACCACACACAATAATCATGAATATTACTAATTAACTATACGCTACATTACGACATGTTGATAATTCAGCTATATATAGGAGATTAAATTTCTACTAAATTCGATGCACATAATAACATATAAATCTTACGACGCCTAATTAGGAAAGTGAGACAAATTCGGGCGAAGATATTTAACCTCAGAAGCCTTTGTTCCAAATCTCGTCCGAAGTTCCTAGAACTTCTTTCCCGCTCTTTTTACGAGTGCCTCGTTTGCTCTCGGAGTGCAGTCTAGTGTCTCTCAACTCTTTCCACGTCCAAACGCTCGCTGATTGTTTCCCAGTGAATGTAACAGAATAAAGTCTGGCTGCGTGAGAAATTCGCCCAAAATTTGACTATTTTAGTTCTGACTGGATACAAGTGGGCTCTTTGAAAACTGTCTGGGGTAGCACTGATTCGTTATAATGTCGGGTTTCCGGTCTTTAAGCCTAAGCCGACCGTTGACATCACTGCCGATTGCAAAATATACAGAGTTTCTCAGGTTCTCTTTGCAGTAACCGCGAAGTTGACCGTAAAGCAGTGGCTAAGTCACGGAGAGGTAATTTCTTTGTTTCATAATCGGTCTACAGTTGTAATATTATATAACACGTATTGACATTACCCAAAGTACTTTGAATTACGAATTCTATCAGAATTTGTAATTCAACATTAGGTAGGAATTGTTATCAAATTTTCTCATACAACGTGACAGTATATAATAAGACTGGACACCATTTGATTTTCCGAAACTGACACGTTGTTGCTCATTGTATCCATTGTTCTATCTCAATAAGAAATATTTACAAATTCATTAGAGACAGTATATGCAGTTCTAAATTGTACTAGCTAATATGTATTGAAAAATATGTGTCTACATTACTATTCAATTATTTCCAGCGTAATGGCTAACCCTATCAACAAAGAGTATCGAAATGAATTTTCCTTCATGATCACATTACTAATGATGGGATTTTGCTGCTAGTACAACATAAGGAAATGTTATGCTTGATTCACCAAGAACGAGTTTTAAAAGGCTATTGTTACTCTGCAGATAAACCCCACCAGGGCTGCGCGTGTAAAGAACTTCGATTCAGCTAAAGCTAACATAGTGATTACACTTGAAGGATTACTAAGCATGTCTTATTTACGGGATTACAAAATGAACAACAGTTTAATGAAGCAATGGAATATTGAATTGATGAGCAACAAAAATAAGAAAGCGGAGATTAGTAATATCTGTGTTAATAATTTGTATGCTCATTACCAGTGCTTATATTAGATTTAAGTAACACACGTAATACTAGAATGCATGGAACCGGACGCAAATTATATAATGTTCAACAAGGAATACGCATACATATAGGTAGAAAATAAAATCTTGGCCCGCACAAAATGCAGAAGTCAATATTCAGAGCAACCATATAAAAAATATAACGTTCAAAGGCATAGAAAGAAAAGCTAGAAAACTGTTTTCGAACATGTTACAAAAATATTAATAATAAATGGACAACGCATCATATGACTAATGGGTTGGAGATATATGTTCTAAAGTGTGTAATTAGTGTCTAAATTGTATGATAATTTGTAAAACAAAATGGACTGATTTATTATGAATGAATAATATGTAGAAATGAAAAAAGAAGCGAGAAAAAGAAAGAAACATACTTAATATGAAGTGCTTAAAGAAAACAGAAAAATTTATCAAAACTCATATATTTAAATTGTAGATGTATTTAATTTATTCCTAACTGCAAAATATCCGAACAAACTAATCCATAATTTTCCTCTGTTTTCCTCCTTGACTGGTTCAACAGGTGTCACATCTATTATGAAAGATAAGAATTGTCATTACCATTAAGTCAGGCATGGGCAACTTCCTTCAGGGCTTTATAGGGACAAGATTTATAGGGACAATGGGAATTAGCATTACAGACAGGGCTCTTCGTACATTAGGGACAAAAGGTATAAAAGGAGTGGGCCTGTATACGGACAATAGGAATTGAACAGGGGTGACGTCACGGAACTAGACACTGGCAACAATGTTGCAGGTGGCTGACCTCAATCGTGCGGAACAGTGTGGCAAGGAGTTGACCTGAATACACGCTACTCTAGGGACAAATAGAGACATAGACGTAGAGACGTGGTTAGAGACAGGGTTAGAGACATAGACATACATAGATTTATGGACATAAATCTATCACACAAAATATCGACTAAAAAGATTTTTTAGGCAAGAGAGAATATATATCTTTAGGAGTCAAAGGAGTGGCCCTGAAAAGGGCCTTTTAACTTTCTTCTATTTTGTCTCCTCTCTTCTTCTCCTCCACCAACTTCTCATCTTCTCCATCATATTTTCGTCTTCTCCTTCTTCTTGTTCTCCTTCTCCTATTCCTCCTCTTGTTTCCTCTTTACGTTTCTTTTTTCTTTCATAGATTTTTTGCTATAAGTTCTTATCTGTTCCTTTTCCTCTTTGTCCTCCTTTTCTTCTTTTTCTTCCTTGATCATTTCTCCCAATCGTTCTTTAGCCTTCCTTAAATTGTTAATCTCCATCTTTACACGGTGGGGGCTATAACACCCATCATCTAATCTGACCAGCATCTCTTCTACCATTCCAATATCATCTACCAGTTCCTGCAATTTAAGCATCTTCTCCATATGGTTTGTCGCCATTGTTAAATTATTCAGTGTTGAATGGCGCGATTCACTTGACTTCACTATTGAATTAACGTCACTTTCGCCCATCCGGGCATGCGCGACGGTTTAATGCCTGCACAGCAGGCTGTTTAGTTGTTCGTGAGGGAAGGAATCAGAGCCACTTCCCCCCACGCATTTCTGCACTCAAAGAGTGCTGTTCAATTGTAGCTGGCAGGTTGTGGTACTAATTATACCTTAACAACCTGTAATTTTGGCCCTCATGATAGGGGAATAGACCAACACACACTCATGTTTTCAAGTCTGTATCCACTGGGCAGATTATATGAGTGGGGATTGACCATGCACACACTCATTAAGAAGGTTGTAATTACTGGCTTTCAGTAAGGCCAGGATTTGTGCGTGCACCGCACGCTGTTGAATTTGGAGGTGGCAAGGAGGAAAAGGAGGTCAATTTGGCTCCGGTCCACAGGATGGTGCTCAGTTCTTCCAGAGTATTTGGCCTAAATAGTTGGCATCTTGCACAATTTTGAATGATATCCTCTGTGCTGTTTTATATTTTGTTGGGTTCCAGAGGTATGGTTTTGATTACAGCCATATTCTATGTTTGCTACCTTGTGTGGCTGGCCCTGATGGTCCTGGGCGTTAGACCACCTTAAATGTTGTTAAATTATGGGTCCTTAATGTTTCTTAGTGATAGGTGTTCGTTTACCGCTTTGTGCTGCTGGTCCTGGTGGTCTTTGGTGTTTTGACCACCTTATAAGAGGCACTTCTGGGTCATAATTACCTCTAATTATTTTTGATGTTGCCACCTTGTGCGGCGGGGCCTGATGGTCTTGGGCTTTTCCGACCAACTTGTAGTATACTAATTTTGGGGCTTACTTGCGGTGTTGATTAACATTCATGTATTCCGTATGGTGTATGATGTATTCTGGCTGTCATCTTTGAGCAGTGGTAAGATGTTAGGATGGAGATGTTTATCATATTGGCTTTTATGTTGGGATGGAGATGATTAGTATTGACATTCCAGGGTATTATTGATTCTATGATGTTACCAGATCAGTTGAGTAAGGGTGTTATTGATTCTATGATGTTAACAGAGCAGTTGAGAAATAAGAGGAAAAACTAAAGAGGTAAAGAAGTGAAGAATAAAGAAATTATCATTTGTTTTAAAGGATGTTGTTTTGTGGTAGTGATTTTGGTTTTAATTTCTATTTGACTTAGTTTCTATGTCTTATTTGGTTTGATTTAATCTACACTGATGTCTCTGCTGAATAATCAGGTCTCAAACGACTTCTCAAAGACACCCCTTTAGATTTCTTTTTGGAATTTATTTGACGTATTCTACATTTCTTTGCTCTATTTGATTTGACTTATTCTACACGGATGTCTCTGCTGAATAATCAGGTTCCTAATGACTTGTCGAAGACACCCATCTAGATTTTTTTTTTTTTTTTATGTGGGGGGAGTTTATTTGACTTAATCTATATTTCTTTGCCCTATTTGATTTGATTTAATATACACGGATGTCTCTGCTAAATAATCAGGTCCCTAACGACTTTTGAAAGACACCCATCTAGACTGCCGTCTTTTAGTTTGCAACCTATTTAGTTTTCTTATATTTTATTAGTTAGTCCCGATTCATGTATAAAGTTAATGATGTTCTGATACGTGGTGTTAATGTTAGGATTGTTGTTTTTTAAGAATTCAGGGTACGTACTCGAGGATCTAATTTTTTTGTTCCTTTATGAGTTTAGATCTTTCTTCCTTATATTTATGGCAGATGTTGGATACATGGTGTAAGTCTTCAGGAATTTGACAGTGGAAGCAGTTGATGGTGTACGGTTTGGGCCCTATGTATTTTCCAAAGCTGCTTGCTAATTTTGTCTTTTTCCTGTGATTTTTCTGCTTATAAATAATTGATCAGGGCTATTTACTTTTAGTGTTTGGGCGGTTCTGTTGATATCCTTTTGAATGACAAAGTTTCCGCCCCTGTGTGCTCTGATTCCACTGTTCCTGCCATTTGTTATTGATGTAGGTTTTAATGATGCCTTTGAATTTCACTGACACTGTAGTTTATGGTTTTATGATGTATGTCATTAGTTTTTATTTTGCTGTATGATCAGCCATTTCATTTCCTATAATACCTATGTGGGATGGTATCCACATGAATTCCACGTGTTGTTTTTTTGTGGTTTAGCTCCTTTAGCAATAAGTTTGTTTTTCTTAGGAAATTTTCTCGTGATTTAGAATTATTTGATTTTATGGCTGTTATTGCGCTAAGCGAGTCACTAATGATTGCCAATTTGTTAATGTTATTTTCTTTAAACCATTTTAAGGCTTCCATGATGGCCTAGAATTCTGCCGTAAAAATTGAGCAGTGGTCAGGCAGTCGGGTTCCCATTTGGATATATAATTCTGGGATAACCACTGCTGCTGCCGTTCTGGGTGGCTCTGATATTTTGGAACCATCAGTATAAATTGTTACGAAACTGGATTATGTTGTGAGAATCTCAGTTGTTATGGTTGTTGTTAGCATATGTTCTTGCTCAAGTTTGTTTCCAAGTTCTGTAGCTTGTGTGTTAATCACTGGTTTAGAGGATATCCATTGGGCTTGATCGGGGAACTCCGTGGACTCGGCCTGATAATTAGTTACAGGGAGTTTTCCCATTAGTTGATGTATAAGTTTTCCTCCTGGGATATAAGGAACTAGTTTTTTGCTGAAAGCTTTATCGCATTTACGGATAGTTATTCTGGTTGGGTGTGTTTCTGGATGAGTTGTTAACCGTGCAGCATATCTTAGAATTAGCTCCTGTCTTTTTAATTGCAGTGGTAGTTCCCCAGTAAGAACTTGGAGTTCAGATAGTGATGTAGACGGGAGAGTGCCTGTACAGATAGTCAAGGTTTTCCGTTGTATCGTATCTAGTTTTTTGAGACGTTGAGGGTTTGCTGAGTTGTAAATCTGACATCCGTAGTCCAGTTTCGATGTTATCAGTGCCCTATATATTTTAAGCAGTGTTTCCTGGTTGAATCCCCAGGTGGTCCCTTTAAGGTTCCGCATTAAGTTTATGTCTTTATTACAGCTGTTTATGAGGTTGTTAATATGTTGTCCCCAATTTAGTTGTTCGTCATAATACATGCCTCAGAATCTCGCTACTTTAACAAAGTTTATATTTTATTCTGGATAAATAGTTTGGTGTATGTTAAATTGGATTTACGTTTTAGTGTGAATAGTACAGCTATTGTTTTTTCGTGGGATATTTTAAAACCCCATTTATCGGCCAATCTCCCTATATTATCTAGGCTTTGCTGGATGTCATAAATTACTTTTTGACTAGCGGGGTTGCCTGCTCTCGAGATTCCGCTGTCGTCTGCGAATTGCGATATTTCGACTTTCTTAGAAGTTAGGTTTAGGTCTAGGTCGTTTATTATGATGTTAAAGAGTGTGGGGCTGAGTACGCTCCCTTGTGGTGTGCCATTTTCTAGGGATTGTGTTTCAGAACATGTTTCCCCAACTCATGTGATAATTTTGCGATCTGACAAGAAGTTGTCTATGAAGTTGAACATGTGGCCTGTAATTCCAAAGTGATTTAATTTAGCTATTAGTCCTTTTGTCCATACAAGGTCAAATGCCTTCTCCAGGTCAAGGAAGACAGCTATTAGGTGTCTGTCTGCTTTTCTTTTTGAATTGAAGGCTATTTTGATGGCGGCTTCTAAGCAAATAAGTTGGTCAGTGGTGGATCTTTATTTCTAAATCCGCATTGATTTTCGGAGAGTAAGTTGTTACTTTCCAAATGGTATTTAAGTCGGTTTGTAATGATTGTTTCCATGATTTTGCATATATTGTTTGTGAGGGAGATGAGTCTGTAAGAATTGATGTTATTAGGTTTGTAAGAATTGATGTTATTAGGTCTGTAAGAATTGATGTTATTAGGGTCTTTTCCAGGTTTAGGTATCGGGATTATTATTGCATGTTTCCATTTATCAGGTAGTTTGCCTTCGTACCAGATATTATTTAATATCTTTAGGATGGTTGTTGTAATGTTTCCAGGGATGTTTTTATATATTGTCTACCTTATCTGATCTTAATGCTATTTCCCATTCCTGTAGCGTTATTTCACTATTTAGGTTTGGTGTTTTTGTTCCTAGGTCTTTAAATAGATATTTTAAATTTTTCTCTACTTTTTCGCGGTGTTGTGGGAAATTATTGGTGTGATTTTTATTACTGCTCATTTCCGAGAAGTGGCTGGCTAGCTTATTTGCTTTATCTTTGCTTGTAGTGGCTCCTGGAATTAAGGGCGTATTGTTTACTGTTTTACCCCTAATTGCTTTTATTTTTTCCCATACCTGTTTTGGGTTGGTCTTAATGTTTAGTTTTGAACAGAATTGCGGCCATAATTTTTCTTTAACCTTTTTTAATAATTTGTTTGAGGGTTTTTCCCTTTCTTTGTACTGTGAGAAGTCTACCGAATTTCCTGAGTGTTTGAACTTGTTAAGTGCTTTTTGTTTGTCTTTATGTGCCATTTTACATTCTTCATTCCACTAAGGTACTGATTGCTTGATTTGTGTCCTACCTGTTTTTGGTATACTACTCGTTGCTGCTTTATATATTGTATTAGTTTTATTTTCGTAGTATATGTTTATATCCCGACTTTCTAGATTAGCGGTGTTGGTTTCCGAGAGTGTTTTACGGAATGTTTCCCAGTCTGCCTTGTCATATCTCAATTGAGGTGTTTTGTGTTTGAGTTAAACTACACCGTCGCCCGTAGGGTGATGATGATTGGGAAGTGGTCGCTGCCTAATGAGTTGCTTTGGATCACTCTCCAATTAATCATCTGTGCTAGGTTAGGCGAACATATGGTGAGGTCGATGGCAGAGAATGTGCCTTCCCTTGGGTCAAGTCTAGTTTTAGACCCATTATTTAGGATGGTCAGGTTGGTCTCGGCAGCCCATGCCTCAACCAACCTGTCTCTTTTGTCTTTCCTGCCACTCCCCCACAGCTCGTTATGTGCATTAAAATCCCCACAGATGACGATGCTGTCTACCTTGCGATTTTGGGAGATTTGTCTATAGTTAATTAGATTAGTTGGGTTGTTGTCGCCTCCCGGGTCTTATAGATTAAAAATTTGTATGTTGTTAGATCCTGTGTTGATGACTATAGATTGAATTTCAGTGGATTCGTTGCTACCTGGGGTTGATGTCATGGTAATTGGGGTGGTGTTAAGCAAGGTTTCTGTAACAAAGATTGCATGCCCCCCCCCCCTTCTTCCCGTTATTGCGAGTTTTAAAAAACCCTCGTGAGTATCCTGGGATCGTGGGCATGTGTTTAGTTTTTTCAGCAAGTAGGGTTTACTGAAAATTGATAATATAAGGCTTTTTGGAACTTCTTTGATTTTATTTTTAAGTTCAGGTATGTTGCTCTGAATTCCCCTACAGTTCCATTGCCATATTGTTAAATTTTTACTGGTTGTCCTATTCATAATTATAGGTGGTCATTTATATATTCATTCCTAACAGATTATTGTAGAGATCTATTTTCTTTCTGAGATGATGTGTTTGTATTATCTAATTGTTTCCGGTAGGTGTTCTATGGTTTGAGGGTTTAGGATGGTGTGGTTTATAATTTCCCACACAAGTTCTTGTACGAGCTTGATCAATAGAGGAGTTGTTGTGGCTTTGTTAGGCGGGGGGGGGGATCTCTTCTTTTGTATCTATTGTGATTTTAGGTTTTTCCTTATCGCTAATTTTGTCGTTTTTGGTAGGTGGTTCATTGTTTCCTACTTTGGGTGTATTTGTTGTAGGAATTTGTTTAATTTGGGTAAATTGTGCTCCGTTTCTGATGGCGGGATCGTGGTTTGGGTTTTTACTTGTTATATTTGCGTGAGTTTCTGAGTTTCATTTTTCAGTTAGATTAGATTCTATGGTTGGTTTAACGGTTATTTTCTTGGCTTCATGGTAGGTAAGTTGTTTTGAGTTCATTAGCTTGATTATTTACTGTTGTTACGTGTAGGCTCGTACAAAAGTAACCAAAAAAAAGAGTGAAGCCAACAAACTTTGTATATTTTAACAAAATAATTTATTTCCCTAGTAAACAATGCAAAATTGGCAATAGGACTAACGGTTTGTGAATATAATCCAAAATTTAATCCTAGGATTGAAAACTATAAGTCCTATCACTAAATAGTTCTAATTGAATCCAGGTTCGAATCTCGATCAAATTCCAATATGGAGGCGATGACGTCAGATGGGGTCGTTGTACGTATGGCAACAATTCCTCGTTGAAACAATTTATAATGTTCTGTTTAGAATTCCAGAATAAATTTCCACTGAATGTTTTTGTCCCAGAACTTTTTATAAATATGAAGCACTTGTTTTGTTTTCTAGAGAATATGAATTATTACATCCCAAAAAATAAATGAACTTCAAAGCAATCTGACAACAATAGAAACACCTTGTACCTTCAAGGTGTAAAGATACGACTGACTGGAAGACTCTGAGAATGAGTATTAAACCCAACTAAAACGTTATTTCAGTACCGCGTGATGGGTCATGTGGTCTCTTAACATTGAACAGCGGAATTTAAAAAAATGCCATTTAGCACGTAGGCAAGAATAGCCCTATCTAAAGATCAAATTCTCACGCTGGAAAAATAAAAAAGAAAGGCTGTTTACAAATTAGAGCTATCAGGATCACAGATCATGACCTTGGTAATAGCCAATCGTTTTTACTCGATGTTTACAAGATCTATGAACCAGGGTGAGCTAAAAATAGTACTAAAGTAATACCTTTTACGTTCTATTCTGGTCAAAACAGAGACTAAATTTACTGGGAAAATATCAAATCCAGTAAAAATTATCATTACAATAAAATATAATGAAACAAAACAAAATCAAAAAAAAATTAAAACTAACACACAAGCATCTTAATTACATATTCGTAACACTGTTCTTTTTTAGCGTAAGGGCATTCGGGTGATTTAGGATGGTGGGGTCCTTGGCAATTTGAGCATATGGGGGTGATTTTTAAGCAGGGTGCCTTGTGTTGTCCCCGACAATGTCCACACTGTTGTTTGTACCTACATTTACATGTGTAGTGGCCTCAGTACTGGCAGTTGCTGCAGAACCGGGGCTTTTTTATGTAAGGTTCTAAGCGATGGAATTTCCCATAGGGCCCCAATCTGATCAAATTTGGTATGGGTGCTTTGGATTCTATTACTGCTGTGTTGCTTTCTTGCCCTTTGAAGTTGCTTAGTCTATATCTGCCCCATTCTGTTTTAGCTTTTTGGTGAGGGTTTTGTTGTCCATCCATTTGTTTGGTCCTTTCAGTTTTAGCACCTTTTTGAAGCTCATAGTTCTTGGTATGATCTGTTCGTGTTGCTTGTTAGTTTTATTTGGATTGGGCGCTATTTTGTTAGTTATTTGGTTGTTTGTGGTTTGTAGTTTGTTTTTAATGTTTTTGTGGCGCTCTACGTTTACTTTGAGATAGCCAGTTGTGTCTATTTCTAGGTATTTCGCCACTTGACTTAGGCTACTGCAATGTACTATTAAATAGTCGGCTAATGGTTGAATTAGTGTGAATTATCCATAGTGTACTCTTTGTAGGGCTCCTGCGATGCTTTTACTGCTTAAGTTCATAAGCTGGGTTGAGGTGATTTTTATGAACATGGTATGTTCAATAGAGTGGCAATGAGACTTGGTTTTGTTTGGTTGTTTTTGGTTGTTGGAGTTATCTTGGTTGGTTGATTGAATTCTTTTCCAATGGGGTGGTGTAGGATGTGTTTTAGTTTTGGTTTGAGCTCTTAGTTTGGTGGAGCTATCTTGGTTGTTGGATTGTTTTTCTTTTTCTTGGAGTGGTGTATTTCCTGTTAGTTGGTCTTTATTAGGGGTTTTGGTTTTCATTGGTAGTTTTCCTTTGCCTTCATATCTATGTTGGGGGTGCTGCCTTTGTTATTTTTATTGACCTATTTAGGGTTTGTAAGGATATCGTCAATTGTTAGCTCCTTAGAGGGTCATGGGGTCTGGCTGTTGTGATACTTTACTTTCTGTGTTTTGTTGGCATTATTATTTTTCTGTTGCTTTTTAGCTGGTTGAGTCTGGGTTGTTGTTGATGCAGGGGATAGATTTGTACTCATTTGCTGAGAAATTGTGAAACTAATAGGATTTTTGGTTAGGGATTGTGTCATTTGTTGGAAATGGTGTAGATGCGAGTCTCCGGTTATTTGTTTAAACTCCTCGAGTTTGTCAGTTTGAGGTTCAGGATCATAGGGGGTCATGGGGAGGATGTCATCCAGCTTTTCAGTTTCATATGACTTGTTGGGGTCCCTAAATGAGATTGGGGGGCACAAACTTAGTCTGGCTTGTTTTGTTTGATATGTGTTATCATGTGTTTCCATTGTGCATTATAGTGTTTTCTCCACTACTTCTCTTTTTGTTTGTTTAGCGCTGCAGTCTAATTGTCCCTTAATTGCTGTGGGAGAATTATTGGTCATTGCGATGTAACCAAATTAAATGCAGAGAGTGTTTTGGAGGTGGAATTGAGTTTGCCAACCCTGTCTTTCCTTTTGAGGAAGGCCATTTTATTAGTTTTTGTTTGATAAGGCTTTATGTTGAGATTTTGGTATTCTGAGTTTATTTTAGCTTTAAGAATAAAATTTGCTAGCTTATTGGTAGGTTAGAGTTAGTAGTTAAATGTAAGAAATAAGATTTGGCAGGGTTAATATCTTCCTTTCACAGAAAATCTCACAGTGATTTCCTGGAGCTTGGTTACTTGTGAGGATTCTGTTCAGGTACACACTAGTATGATGCCTAGTAGCTGTTTCAGGAAATTGGCTCCAATTTGTATTAGAACGTGAGAATTGGTAGAATAGGGAAAATAGAAGAGATATATTGGTCAATTTTGACGTTAATACTATCCTATAACCGATAATCTCATAGAGGTTTTCATGATCTTGATAACTTATGAGGAATCGGTCCAGGTATGTGCTAGTATGTAGCCTAGTACCTGTTATAGGATATCTCACGCCAAAATTACACAATGGTGTTTCAGAGTTAAATAATCAATTAATAATCAATAGAAGTTTTTTGGGAAGGACAGACGCCTTCGCTGAGTAATCAGGTCTTTATGTGACTTATCAAAGGAGTCCATCCCATGGTTGAGCCGTTTAGCTATTTTAGTTTTAGGTCTGATTAATTTATTTACGCGTATGGCGCTAATTTAGGGGAGGATAAATGTCTTTGCTGAGTAATCAGGTACCTATGTGACATATCAAAGACATCTATCCAATGGTTGAGCCATTTTGTAGTAGATGTTTGGTTCTGATTAATTCATTACGCGTTTTGGGTTTAGCTTTTAGCTAGGCAATTTTTGTATGGCCTCAATTTATGGGAGGACAGACGCCTTTGCTGAGTAATCAGGTCCCTAGGTTGGTTGGACCGTTTTTGTAATACCTATTTTTTAGTTCTGTTTAATTTAATACGCGTTTTGGGGATAGTTCTTAAGTTGTTCCATGAGATTTGAAATGAGGTAAGAGCTCCAGCCCGCGCATAGGCTGGTACATACCCCTAGATGGGCTGTAAATCGAAGCCCCCACCCCATCTCGCACCCCATGGTCCGTTTATTAGGTGCAGTGACTTTTATCTTGGTAGTTTTTCTTGATTGGAGTTTTTTAGATAACGTTATTTGGGGTGATTTTTAATGGAGTAATCCAAGGAGAGACGAATATCTTTCCTGAGTAATCAGGCCCCAAGGTGGCGTACGACCTCCGTCCTCCAGGATGCTCCACTTTTAAGCTCTGCTTGTTGCCTGACAGGGTATGTTTGTGGGGCGTTTAGAATTTTTCTTTAAGCCCGGTTTGATTTAGGAAGTTTAAGATGTTTCTATAAGTTGCATTTAAGTTGGTGTTGTTTTTGTCTAGGAATAACGGGTGTGTTATTGGGTGCAGCAGTGGTAGCAGTTAATGTTAGAGGGTTTAGGCCCTAAGTACTTACCAAAGCTGCCACCTCGTTTTGTTTTCCCGTTAGAATTCGATTTATAATTCTTTGGTCCGAGTTGGTAACTTTAGGTGGTTTAATGGGCCCGTTAACTTCCTTCAGGGTGGAATATAGCTTTCTAACCTTGGGGGTAGCATTCCAGTGCTCCTGCCACTTAGTGCTGATATGGAATTTAGCTAAACTTTGGGCTTCTTTTTTTGCTGTATTTTAGTGGGGCAGGGTTAGGGTCACCCAGTTTACTTTTTGCGACTTTGTCAGCTTGTTCATTGCCAGGGATTAGTGGTAGTTCTCCAGTAAGTACTTGGAGTTCGTCTAGTGAGGTTGAGGGTAATGTGCCAGTGCAGACAGTCAGTGCTTTTCTTTGTATAGCATCTATTTTTCTCAGGTGTGACTGCTTAGCTGAGTTGTATACTTGACAACCATAGTCCAGTTTCGATCTTATAAGTGTTCTATAGATAGTTAGCATTGTTTCTTGGTTGGGACCCCATGTTGTTCTTTTAATGTTTCTTAGTAAATTTAGATCTTTATTGCAATTTTTTGTAAGGTACTCAATGTGCTGTTTCCAGTCAAGGTGACTATGAAAATATTTGCCTAGGAATTTTACCACCTTGACATAATTAATGAT
>JAECUM010040025.1:0-15876 GCA_016617855.1 Megalonaias nervosa | reverse complement strand
GTTTCTCTGCCAGTGAGTGTCTCTGCTGTTGTCCCATCCTGTCCATGGGCCCGGTGCGCCAGGTGCAGTACAAGTTGTGTCCGTTCGAAAGGGATAAGTAGCGTCCGTGAAGTCCGTTCGTATGTAATCCGTTCATATGTTATAGTGTTATTGGTGTTAGTATATGGGGTTGGTTAGGCATTGAGGTAGGTATAGTAATTCAATAAAAATGTATTTGATTAAAATTACCCCCCCCCAATCCCATTTTTGTTAATGCCAAAAAAGTTACTTTGCGTGGAGGTGAGGGTGGTAGTTCTATAGTCATTTGTTATTGTGGGATTATTGGGGATTATTTAGGTTTTGCAGCTTAGTAAGGAAACAGGTGGTTGGAAGTCTTGGTTAGCTTGTCAGTTTGAAATGTTAAGGGAATAAAGTGTGCGCATGCGTGTTAAGTGGAGTATGCTTCACTTTTTTTTTTTTTTAAGGATATCAGTTGCCAACCCGGTGGGATTGTTAAATAGGCAGTTGCTTGTTAGTGTGGAAATATTAGACGTTATTCATTCAGGAGGGTTTGTTATGTTTGTGGTTATTTGTGGGAAGGACTAGGTTAGGTAGTTAATTTGCAGTTTTGGGGGAATGAAGTATATGCATGCGTGTTATAGTATGTGCATGCGTGGTAGGAGATATAATGTAGGTACAAATTTTATATATGAAAGAATAGATATTATAATCAATTAAGATTTGTGTGTGTGTGTGTGTGTGTGTGTGTGTGTGTAGTAGTAGTAGACAGAAAGATGCGATGTAAATGCTAAGTGAGCAAGATTGTGTCGGTGTTGGTTATGTTATAATGTTTTCGTGATGAGTTGTAAATTGTATTCCTGCGTTTATTATGAGTGTATTACTGGGTCTATTGTGAGTGTGGGTTTTGTGTAGTTTTAATTATGTTATGTTTTTCGTGGTGAGTTTTAGATTTTATTACTAAGTTTATTGTGAGTGCGGGTTTTAATGATGTCATTATGTTTTCGTGGTAAGTTTTAAGTTTTATTCCTAAGGTTATTGTGGGTGTATGGTTTAGATGTGATGTAATATATTTATGTCTCTTAGGAAGTAGATTATGTTGTCGTAGGTCAGCATTAGGTTCCTATTTTTGGTTGCATCCAGCATGTCAGGGTATGTCTCGGGGGATCCAATGCGACGTTGGTACTCCTGGAATGTCGTCCTCTGTAGATGGTATTTGCTGCAGTCGTTGAAAGTATGCTGAAGGGATTGAGTGGATGTGCAATGCCGGCATTTTCTATGGGTTGAGGTTGAGGTGTTTGTTCCACCTTCGGTCAGAATGAGTGTTTTCCCCGTTCTGATACGGTTGAGAGCTCGCAGTTCCTCGTTGTTGAATGTTTTGGGAGTGTGATGTGTCTGTTGACTTCCCTTTGTATCTGGTATAGCATCCTGCCCTTCATGGTTAGATCCCATTGTGTTTGCCATTTGGTATTTATCTGTTGTCTAGCTTGGCTGTAGAGTTCCTGAACGCTGTATGGGATGTCCTGAATTTCCAGCAGTTGAAGACTGTGCTTGGCTGTTAGGTCGGCCAGGTCATTTCCTGCGAGATTGATGTGTGAAGGGCCCAGAGAAATTCTACTTGATACTGGTTCCTTTCCAGTTGACGTAGAGTGCACATAGTTTCCTCCAGCATGTTGCTCCGGCTCCGTGTTGTTCCTGTTTCCAACGTTGTAAGTACACTAAGCCAGTCGGTGAGGATGAGGTACTTCTTTGGTGGTTGCTGTTGTATCCATTGCAGAGCATGTTGGATGGCCCAAAATTCTGCAGTATAGATGGAGCATCCGTCCGGGAGCCGGGCTTCTATTTTATGCTGGTGCGATGGTAAAATGATAGCAGATGCCATCCTATTCAGTGTTGTTGACTCGATCCGTCGGTGTAGATCTTGATGTATTGTGCGTAGTGTTGTTCGAGGATGAGGTTGATTTCGGCGAGTAGCTTTCATGGGTTGTGGTGTTTATTTCCTAGGGATAGTATGGTGAGGTTGACTGTAGGTTTGTTGTTTTCCCAAGGGACTTGATCGATTATCTTGCGTTGTTCAGCTTGTAGCACAGGCAGTTGGAGTTCCTTTTGCAACCTGTGTATCTTTTCGCAGGCCGGTGGGTTGGGCGCAAGTTTTGTAGAAAATGTCTTGTTGCAGTTGTGGAAGGCTGCTCTAGTTGGGTTGTTTTCCGGCAGCGTGGAGGTTCGGATCGCGTATCGGACTATAAGCTGACGAGCGCTCTGCTTTATATCCGTGGAGCACGGACGTGAACGAAAACATCCCTTACACTCACTTCACATACGATATACTATCCTCACCAACGAACGAGCAAGCATAAAACACACAAATATACTATCCTCACCATCGAACGAGCAAGCATAAAACACACACTTATCATCTACTATCCACACCAATGAACGAGCAAGCATAAAACACACAAATATACTATTCTCACCAACGAAGGAAGAGAAAAAAAAACACCTATCTACTATCCTCACCAACGAACGAGCAAGCATAAAACACACACCTATCTACTATCCTCACCAACGAACGAGCAAGCATAAAACACACACCTATCTACTATCCACACCAACGAACGAGCAAGCATAAAACACACAAATTATCAGAGTGTCGCCGATGTTTGGCTAAGCGTTTCTTAGGATGACGTGACTGTCTTTTTCGTTTTCCTTTTCCTTTTTGGACCGAAGAAGAACGACGATGGTAACGGTGTACACTTCTTGGAGGGGACATCTTTGGGCGTGCAGCAGTACAAAAACACTGATCCGTATTGTTTGCCTCAGGTCTTTTTTATACTGGAATACGTCGCCACTGATTGTCTTTACGTCGCATCAACTTGATGACAGGCAACACACGTCGTGGAGGAGTTCGCAACGGACTAAATCGGGACAGTTCTTGCTTGGACAAATCACACCCGTTCTCTCTTGGACTTTGATTTTGGGGGCAGGTACTTTGTGAGTAGCGGCCACAGCCGCTAAAGAGGAAGAGGGTGTCACCGCTGGAGGAGAAGTTTTTGGAGACACTCTCTTGCGACTACTTTGGGAGCATTAGGATCCCATTTTAAGAGGGAACGAATGATGACACCTCCTAGAGAACCGCTACCTCCAGGTTTCAAAATTATTTGCTTTTTGGTTTGAGTGTCGATGCGGGGATCGGCTAGTTGCGTCAAGGCTAGTTTGTTTCTCTCAAAAAAAAGTTTGGTTTGATGTGGAATCTGAATGATGCCTTGCAGTAATTGACGTGCTGTCACCGTAAACCATCGTAAGACTTCTTTGAGACTAGCTTCTAAGACACGAGCATGTATTTGTGGATTTTTCTCGCGACTGATACCGTACAAGGCACGAATCAATTTAATGGGAAGATGAGACTGAAGGGCGTCATGTTGACGATGTGTGAGACAGAGTCAAAGTGACCGAGGGTTTTATAGATTTTTTTTTTTGGTGATTGTGATTAAGTCGACGAAGGGGACGTGTACACGACAGGCCCTCCGTCTTGGCACCAGTGGTGAAACAGATGGGCACGAAATCGCAAATAATCGGGAGTGGTGGGTTTTAAATCCACGAGTAAATAAGCGTGTGGGGTTTGAGTGGCATCGTCGTACGCATTTGTCAGCCAAGGCGTCCCTAACTGTTTGGCTAAGACTTGTACTTGCGATTTATCTCTAGAGCTTTTAAACAACACCACGTAATGAGCATTGAGACTGATGGTACGATGGGCTTTACTTTGTTGAAACAAATTTTGGGTGATGTAAATGACACTGGCATTACGATGATGCCCTTTGCGTGTAAACCAGTTTAATTTCTTCTTCGTCTTCTCCTAACATGTCGTCAAAAATAACCAAATGAGTTTGGCTAGGGTCAGACACGATCCCGTCGTCCTCGCCAGGAATGCCTTCCACAAAGACTATGGAATCGCCTTGACTTTCTCGCAGAAGGCTGTACGCTGATTGCCACTCTTTGTAACACCACACGATGCGCTGAGGTGGACGATCGATCAAATGATGTTTATGTCCGATCAAACGTTTGACAAATTCGGTTTTGCCAGAACCGCTCGGTCCGGCAATGAGCATGTTAAAGGGATGGCGAAGATACAAGGCCTCCCAACTAGTCCGATCTACGTGTTCGTCAATGACTTTGAAAGTGGAGGAAGAGGGAGCAGAGACAGTAGAGGTAGCCAAGGTAGTGAAGGGAATGTCATTTTTGACACGAAGACAGACAAGACAAGAGTTTTTTTTACTTTTTTCAGGACACGTTTATTGTCATCTTTGAAAGTGAACAACACGAAAGACAAAAATACATAAAAGCCAAATGGCTAAGTACATGAATAAAAGAAGCATCAAAACGATCATAGTGGAATATAAACAAGTCTCTGTACAACATTTGTGATGATCAAGAGGTGAAATCGTAGGGGTACTGTGTAATGTACTGAGAGTCTCTACACTCCTTGGCACAATCACACAAGAGTCCTCCCGGAATGGCGTTTCAGGGATGTCGATCACGGTCCTGTCCTGAAGAGAGTGGTTTTCCTCGGTCACGACTTCTTCTTCTTCTTCTGGCACTGTCACTAACACTGGTTTAAAAGTTACATTTTTCACGGAACGTTTTAATTTTTTAGGATTACAAATCTTTGGCATAGTGTGATACTTCTTTTTTTCCAAGTCTCAAACCCCTAACTTTTCCAGTCACGTACATCTTTCCAGTGAGGGTGTAAGTCACAAGCTATACACACGTCGTCGTACACATCTTCAGTGCCTAAAAGTTGACGAATCTTGTTTTCCCGTAGAGGTTGAGAAGTATCAAGATGAAAGCGCAAAGCTTTGAGCAGAATGAGTCTCTCGTGTACATTTAAAGGACCACTTTCATGTTTTTTGGAGTGGTAGGTACTGTTCGTAAAGAGTCCACAAGGAATCGGCTGGTAAACGAAATCCCAGAAAGCAAGTCACTAAGACACACACTACACGTCGACCCAAATTCAATGGACACAGTTCTCGTAATAGGTGTTGGTAATCCTCCACTGTTTGAATAGTGTCATTGATTTACTTCCACGGAATCTGTTGTATCACGAATGATAAAGGTCGTGGCATAGTAGTCTGTTTTTATACCTCTTTTCTCTTACCTCAATCACTTCTCCTAGAGCGAAAGTAATGGACAAGGTGAGTAATTTCTGACCACTGCCATTCCAGGAAACGGTCAAGAATGTCAATAAAATCTTCAAATGTAAATGGTCTAAAGCGAAATAGTAGAACGAACGCACCCTTGATCCAGAGAAATCGAACTTGTTTGTTGACTTTGGTCAATTTCCTCTTGTGAAGTTCTCGACACAAAAGTTCTACAGTCACTAATTGAGATTTGGCTCTGGCAAGTCCCTGACAAATGTCCTTGTAGATCTTCTCTTGCAATTCGTTTGGTAGTGTTTGAAGATTATTTTTTACATGGGGTTTAAATACTTGTCTAGGGGTTGTCCAACGTTTGACTCCTAACCAATCAGCTGGTTTCTTACACGACATGGTAGGCCCACTTCAATGACGAGGTCCCACTAAAGGTAGGTAGTGACAATCTGGAGACCATCGAGCATGTTCCAGGTAAGCGCAATCTTTTTTCTCCCACTCGTGAAGTGACACACCACAACTGAAGCACTTGACTTTATCCCCTTCGCCCAAGTAGATAACTCCAGGGGTAGGTCCTCCCAGATATTTTGGCCATTTTCCTTGGAAGGTTTGGATCCGACTTTCAAAGTCACAGTATTCAGGCAAACGCACAGGGAACGAATATTCGTCTTTCACAGGTTCATTTCGATGAGGGTACGGTGAAATATGCAGGAGTCTGCTCAGTTTTACATGACATCCGTAGGGTGGTAGTCGAATGGTTTCATTAAGATGACATCCACCATGAAAACCAGTAAAGTGAAAAGGTGTACGATAACGAGTGGCATCGCTTTCGCATGCTTCAGGTTTGACACGCACAGCATCACTTTCCATGGTAGGTATGGTAGTAGTAGTAGTTATAGCAAAGTTCCCATGATAATGTGGTACTGAATCGCTAAGGTCATAGCGTACGGCATCCCTGCCATCGCAAGGCACAGCATCGTACTCGAGTTTACTCTTGCTGGATACTTGATGTGTGAAAGGATTCATTTTTTCTCGCTTGGCGTTTGTAGTCACAATGAACTATCAGTCTTGAATGTTGTCCCTTTTTATATGCTCGCCAATATCAGTGTGACTGTACGGTAAAGTAAAGTGATTGGGAAGCCGTACTCGCTTCTGGTACACGATTTGATAGACTTTTTCCAAGGGTCGGCTAACGATTTGGTGTGTGGGTAAACGTACAATCTTGTGCGGTCCATGGGTGGTCACTTTAAAATTTCCATTCTCTCCAGACTGCAAGGCTTCTTTCAAGACGACAAAGTTTACCAGTTGACTGGTGCGATAATTGAGAGTCAATCCTTTCACTTTGCACTCCGTGTACACTTCCCCTTGCGGGTTACGGTATTCGTAGCCGTAATTTTTGGGACCGCCACTAGCAAAACTTAGAATCTTGTCGTCGGGATGCTCGATCGTCCAGGCTCCTAAACGGTCTCCTTCGATGACAGGGTGAGGTTGACCCAGGCGATCGATGTAGATGCAACTGTCCGTGTCAAAATACAGCACACGATCTCCTAACAGTTTTAAAGCTTCGTACAGTTTTAAGCGAGCATGGGCTGTCACATAAGCCGCAATGATGACATTTCCAAATTCGTCGGCTTCTATAAAGTCCAGTTCTTCTTCGTAATTGACTAAGATCAAGTCCTCACGAAGGACATCTACGTGTTTCATGTATTTGGATTTGTCATGAATCATCTGAAAATAGCGGGAAGGTTTTGTCAAATACTCTGTCTTGGGTAAACACGGCCGTTGTGCCATTTTGCCCCACAAACAATTTAACATCACTTTGGCAAACGATCGCCTTCCATCGTTTTTCTCGACGTGGTCTAAAGTGATGACTTCCTGCTCCCAGTATTTCTCTTTGAATTTCTTTTGATCTTCGGGAGTGTGACAGCAGGAAGGATAGCCGGTAGGTTCTTGTTCAGTTTCAAAAAGTCATTCACATAGTCTGCAAAAATGCCTTTCTGAGTCTCGTCGCCCTTGTGGTATTTTTCTGTCTTGGGAAAGTGGTAAATTTCGTACACTTCTAACAGTTGGTATCCCAAGTCCAGAGCTTTAAACAATTCCACGCTGACCCACGTTCCCGTCAAGGCTCGTTCTTCCTGAGTGTGCTGACAAGGGTGGTCTTGGTTGCACGTTTCAGCACAAGAACGACACAAGGAAAACATCAGTTTTCCTTGGCAATGATGTGGTAAAACGGGATGGTACAAGTTCGTGGGAGGCAAGACTTTACATTTGATCAATCCTTCGTATTGTCGAATATTGTTCACGTCAATGTGTTCCGTCAGCAATTGTGGGTGCCCTGCGGGAAAGAGACAATATTTGCACACGTACGGATACAGAGAATACACGTCCAAGTATTTGATTTCCTCTTCTTTCTCCTCGTCAGCTTGGTATAGCAAACAGTTGGCATTCGTCCGTCCTCCGTACAAACTGTCCCTTGGGTTCAGTGGGTCCACCAGCTTGTAACTTTCCACGATGCGCTTAAACTCGGGATCGGTTTTCAATCGCTGATCGTACTCGTGTTCCCACATTTCTACCACTTGGTATCCTTGCTCTTCTAATTTCAAGCATCGCTGACAAGTGGTCTGGTACAAGTCTTCCATGGTCCGTTGTAAAAACTGATTTTTAGTGTTACGTTGAGGGTAGCAGATGGGACATCCGTGAAATAAGCACCCGTTAAACTCGTACACGATCTGGGGGTTTTCTAAGTCGCAGCCATCTACCGAATACCTTCCGATGGTCTTTTCGCCTCCTCCGTTGCGAGCGTGTTGGATCCATTTGTCTTCCTTGTCACACAAGTAATGTAGCCAGCGTAGGGCTTTGACCGAATATTGACGTTTGACAAAATTGGTTGTTTGAGGACTGATGACAGCCAGGGTGTTTTCGGGCATGAATCGTTGGCGGGACACTAAGGAACACGCTTTGGCAATGGTGCAGGCTTCTTTCAAAAGGTCGATCCCACCGTGTTCCATGAACAGTTCTCGGAATTTTCCACAGCAACGCCGTAAAATGTCCTCGTCGGAACGACAATATTTTAACATTTCTTCCTGAAAGTTGAAGGGGTCCGAAGCGTGAGTCTGGTACCAAGCGTAGAAAGCTTCTCGTTGTTCGGTACGCATGTTGTCGGGGTCGTAGTAGTGAGCCTCAGGCAAATGAGGTAGAACGGCATGTTGATTGGCTTCGGTATTGAAAAAGTGTGGAAAATAGCCTTTGGCCATTTCTGTCATTCCAAACGTTTTAGGCATGCGGCTCAAAGGCATGGCCAAGTAACTCATCGAATCTTTATACTGCACTTGACCCACTTGCATGGAAATGATTTTGGCTCCGTTCAAAGTCACTTTGGGACGTTCGGTACTTTGTTCCGAATAGTATCTCAACAGAAACTGTCCGTCGTATCCCGAGAAATTGTGAGCCATCACCGTGGCATAGCGATGACAATCTCCGTAACGTTCGATGTCTTCTTGGCTCCACGTCCTGTCGATAGGGTTTAAGATCCATTGGGCGAAATCGGCTAGCGTGTTCGGTCCCCGAAAGATTTTTTCACATCCTCCAGGAATCTTGCTACAGTGAGGGCAATGAGTCAAGATAGGTTCTTGGATGCACTTCTCGCACGCTCGGTGAGCCACGCAAAAATTAGGAATGTGAATGCCAGTCTCTTGCATGCATTCGAAATCGAAAAAGATGAAATTCCCTTTCTTCTGGTCATTATCTTCTTCTTCTTCATGTTTGGATTGGTATTTTTGAATGTAGCATTGGTGTTCCAAGTCCACGACTTGGCGACAAATGTGACATCGCTTTTTCCTGAACATACGTGCGCCTTGGCACAATTGGTACGTATGCCTTGTCCACAAGTAGGGCATAATCTCAGGAGTTGACAAGCACATTTCCGCTGTGAACCTTGTGTCTTTAGATGTTGTTGGTAACAAGTTGAACTAACAAACGTGCGCTGACAAGCTGGGCAATGCACTCGTTCTTGTCCTTCGTCCAGACAGGGCTTAGAGGCTAAACATCCCTCACATTTCGATCCGCAATGCTTATGTTGCTCTCGATTGTTATAGCCATAGTCACATTTCTCACAGTAATAACTGTATGACAGGAAAGCAGTGATACTGGTAATGGCATCGAAATGTTCATCGTGATGATAGACGTGAATGTATTTTCCGTCTTTGAAATTTTTACCTCGAAACAACATCGGTTCGCGCACTTCTTGAGGGTGCACTTTCAAGGTGTAGCGTGGAGCGAAGACGTCTTGCAACTTTTGCATTTCAGGATTGCCACAGGGTGTGTCTTTGGATATCCCCGCTTGCTGTAACAGGAGTTCTGCTTCTCTTTGTTGTTTGGTTCGATTCGATCGTCGAATAGTTTTCCAGGCTCTTCTCCATTCTATCGTGTCGTTCTTGTCGGCATACGTTGGTCCCACCACGATGGCACGGGCTATACACATCTGGTCTTGAGGGTTGCTAATTTGAACGAGGCTACGCTTGATGCTGCAAAGATTGTCTACCAAGATCACCTTTTTGCCATGTCCTGTCCCTTGGGGAAGAGACACGTGGGTCATGAACAGTGTCGCTTTTCCGTCGGTGATGTGAAACTTGTCCTTGGATTGTTGTACGTGTTGAATCTTGTCCATAACTTTAGAAGGTGTCAATTCTGCTTGGCTGCTAAACTCGATCCAAACGGGAGACTTCAAATTGTCGTGATGAATAGAAAGTCTCAAGCGATCGTCTTCTTTGGCTTGACATTGCTGTTTCAGTGTAGTTAACAAAGAATCCCACACATCGGTGATGAACCCTTCTGCTTTCTCCAACGGTAAGTCGGACTTGAAATCTTTAAACTTCACCGCGTACGTGTAGGCCGTAGTTCTAAATTTTCTGGAGGAACGTTTGTCCGTCTCTCGAATGTGGTAGTACTTTTCAGGGTTTACTGATGGTAATGGACTTTGGTTTGGTGTAGACTCTCTGGGCTTAGATTCTGGTTCACTCGTCTCATCCTCAAAATCGCTGGCATGAATTTGAGCCAAGACTTCAGCTACTGTGCGAGGCGATAAATCACGTTTCTGCCTCTTACTTTCTTCTCCTTTCTTTACGAAATGATGCGATCGTTTCATCTTGATTGCAAAAAGTCAAATGACTACATTTGAAACGCCATGGACCCCTATATGTCCATGTTAGGCTTAGTGCATATATAAAGGGCTGGCGACTTTCCTCTCAGTATTCATTTCACTCTGAAGCCGATCAGCACGATGGAAGAACCCACACAGATCGGACTTCTGATTAGAGCTTTGCGAGGTGTCATAAGATACTTGTTATCATTGTAAAGAGAAAGGACATTGGTCTTCAGAGTGCCCTAAGAAACAACAGGAGCAGGAGGAGAAAGAAGAAGAAGAGGTGCCCTCGGCAAAGGAAGAACCCCGTCACGTTCAGAAAGAGAAGACAGAAAAGAAGAGAAGACGAGAAAAATGTGAGGAAGAAGAAGAAGAAGAAGAGGAAAAAAGTGTAAAAGTGAAGAAATTGAAAAAACAGAGAGAGTGAAAGAAAAAAGATACAGAAGAAGTCTATGAACTTTTTAAAAGTGTTGTGTTATGTTGTGATATTGATTTGTAAAAATTTGTACCAGAATAGACCAGACTGAAAAAACGTAAGTGTCTCTTGGTTTTGATTGTTTAGAATAATAAGGACCTACACTCATATACTCACAACACGTACATCATAGGGTTAAACAAGGGATTTTGAGTTTTAATTGATTTTGGCAAAATGAATAGTCTCTCTTTTCGGAGGAAGTGAGTGGCCCTGAAATGGTTTGGTAGAAATCACTACGGGTGGTATCTCTGGTGTAGTAACAGGGTTAGACTGTTTGGCGTGGGAAGGTCTTTTTCTCTTGGGTCGTAATAAAGAAGTCTGATACATTTGTTTCAGACTTCTTAACTCGGCCAAAATGTCCAAGAGTACCGTTACCGTTTGACTTTCACTGTCCTCCTTCTCTCCTAGCCTTTGTTTCTTCCCTACTGCTTCTTTTTCCTGTCTTTTCCTTCTTGCCTCTTCTTCTCGCTGTTGCTGTTCAAGGAGAATAGCTTGTTCTGCCTCTTTCTGCTGCTGTAAAAAATTTTCCAATTCTTCTTTCTGTCTTTGTTTAAAATCGTCGACGTGTGGTAAAGAAGGAGAAAGTGGCGAAGGTACTGGTACCGGAATAAATTCTTGCGAAGAAGAGAAAAAATCTACTAAATCCCAGTTGAAATCAACCTCTTCTGGAAGTAGCTCTGTGTTAACTTTGGTAGCCACTGCTATGCCATCGCTTTTCGTCTCCAAAGCCGGTGCACCCCAATTCACTGTCTTCTTAGTTTCCGTCATGTTTCACAAAACAATGCCGGATCGATTCACTGCGCACAGACGCTAGCACACCTATATAGGGAATGTGACGTCACAGGTAGCTCTCTTCGGATTGGAAGACAGACTCTGCGAAGTGACTGAATTTTGTAACGCGTGTTGGGATTGGTGAACAATTTCAATCCGTTTCGATCCGGTCTTCCATTATAAATAAACGCGGTTCACTTCATTTCCTTCACCTGTTCTCGTCACAAAGATGTGGACCAACGTTGAATCGTCTACTTTCGTATCGTCATTGTTTTTCCGTACGGACTTACCCATGTATGTGAGATCATCATAGAGAATCGTTAGGATCACCGAGACAAGCATTTGGAAAAGAAGGACTTATGTGGAAAGACAAGGCTGTCTGAAGAGAGTTCTGGTTTATGGACCAGAGATTAGACGAAGTTTGAGGAAGAGAAGAAGACCTATGCGATGTCCTCTATGTTAACCGAATGGTGTTAACATAACAAACAACGGCCCTTTTCAGGGCCACTTCATATGCCTCGAAAACATATTAATTCTTTCTTGCCTAAAAGAAAAAAAATTTAAAACCCTTACTCTACTAAAACACGAACGCGACTGATTCGTGTTTGTCTATAGCAATGAGACAGGTGGCATGACGTCACAGTACTACCTTGCTACATTGTTGCCAATGACCAGTACCGTGACGTCACCCTACCTGTTCCATTCCTCATGGCGCTATACAGGCCCAGCGTGTGCTAATACAAAATTCCCATTGAGGGCCATAGTGGCCCAGACTGATTTTTTGGGTCTATAAATCGGAGGGCCATAGTGCCCCAGGCTGATTTTCCTTCTTTGGCATGAGGAAGGCCCTAGTATCCCTATTGACTACTGCTATGCTATTATTTGAGTAATAGTTTTGTCATCACCATTTTCATTTAGAACCAACTGGACACCAACCTCCCCCGCCAAAAAAAATATTTTTAGTGTAAACTCCATGCTGTTTAGAAAGAGTAGTGATAATATTTTCAAAATGGCCACTGTGGTGGTCATATTGAATGTCCGAGCGACACCATTTTCATTGAAGACCAAGTAGATCAGAAGGTGAATGTGTATTTAAAGCATCATGGCAATCTTCCAAGTAGCTTAGGAGGAGTAGCAACAACAAGCTTGTGCTAACGGTTGTCTAATAACAGATAGTGTAACAATTTCGGCTAATCGATAAAGTCACACTATAAATTGCATCATTTGACAATAACCTGAATATTTTAGCAGCCTTTGCATTTACAAAGATTTCATGTCTTCTTTATTTGTTACACTTTTCCTGGCTATCTCTGTGCATATTCCATTTGCAATAGCTATGTTTAACTGTTATATGGATGTTTAATTGCTGTTTGCGTTCTTGCCGTTCTGTAGATTATTGCTGTTTTTGTCTTTGAAACATCCTAATTATTTATTAGCTGCTCTGTCCGTACGTTGCCATTTAAATATCTGAAAAATGACTGAAGGTAGAGCAGATTTTAAAATGAAAGATTTAAAATCCTCTATTTGAATAGGATGGTAAGTATACTGTGCACAGGATGAATTTCAAGTTGATTATATTATAAGTCTTGCAAGTGGCTCTAATGAACATGTGCATTGTTTGAAGAGACAAAAATTGCTTTCAAGGAACTTTTTTTTTTTTTTTTTTAAAAGGCTGGTCATAATTCAGGCCCGGACTTTGTGCATATACATGCAAAAAATATGTATAGAGATTGTAAGGGTTACAAACACAATAAATGTTTGGACGTATCCGATAATGTAGTTGATGTGATTATCATCTGAGAAGGTGTTACAAACTTTTAGCATCTAGTCCAATAAGGGGAAAACGTAGGATTTTTTAAAAAAAAAATTAAATGCTGAAGATTTAGCAAAGAGAATATTTTTTCTTCTTTAAAACCAATATAAGTACCGGACGAAATAGGTATCCACAAATTTTGGTCGTACGAATCTACACATTTAGAACCAGTGAGATATGAAATAAATTAATTGTTTGATGATATGCACGAAGTACAACATTCGCCTGCAGATAAAAGATCAGAAATCCCCTAAGGTTATTTACTATATACTGAGAAAGAGAAATATGAGCATATAAAGAAGTGATTGAACTGAAATTGCCTTGTCAAAAAGAACCATTTAAAATAATGCTCATAGACTAGGACGATACAAGAAAAAATACTTAAAGGAAAATTTAAGTAAGAAACTAATGTTTGCAGAAAATATATTGCAAAACGACGCAGACAAATTTTAAATTGCATGAGGAGACCCAGTTGTAAATATCAAAATGTTTCAATTATTTTCAAGTTCAACATAAAAAAAAAGTAACTAAAAGATAAAAAGAAAAAAACTGTCACCCTGTCGACAAAAGTCTCACGGAAAAAGGAGTAACATCTGTGGGTATAGTCAGTGAAAGAGATGGCAATAGATGGTGATAGCTTATGACGATATACATACATACATACATACATATAGTATATATATATATATATATATATATATATATATATATATATATATATATATAAAGCTAATACTTGCTCATTTAATCTATTAACTAAAGTTATTAACTACGTAATTCAATAAAAAAAATTTAATAGAATATAATTAAGTTACTAATTGGGCAATGTTTATACAGTCAAATATATGCGACATGTATATATGTATGTACACACACACACACACACACACACACACACTGTATTGTACCTTCAGTGCCGGATTAAACCCTGTGGTGGCTACTAGGCAGTCAAAATCTCGGCCCCCCCCCTCGCAAATTATCTCCTAATACGTCAAGATCAAATCAATTTAATATTATTGATCCGTTATCGGGGGGCCCCTAGGCCGGTGCCTACTCTGCCTATTTGGTAATCCGGCAGTGTTTACCTTTCTGTGTTTTTATAGTTTATGTCGGCTAGGCTTTATTTATCAAAATTTTATTACGGCTATATGCATTTTTACGAAGTAAATGGTCAACGGTCTTTTAGCACATCGTTGTGGTCAGTTTCTTTGAGTAAAGTTCTTTTCATCATGCCCAAATTATTGATGGGACAACTTTCAGAGAGAGAGAGGGAGAGAGAGAGACATCATTCTGCCCTCTCTTTACAGGGGTTTCACTCTTTGCAATGTGGGTGTTACATCGTTAGTAGGCTGAGAGGTACTTGGTTCGAACTGTAAAAAGGAAGTCTAAACATTAAGTCTGCAACGCAGCATTTTTAAAAAAATTCAAATCAAACATTACTCAATGTAGAAAAATTATACACAGATCAAATTATACATTTAAGATACAAAATAAAATTATTATATTATTTAAAGCTAACCAACTTTACACAATTTTTTAATTTCCGTATTTTGGAATATAATGTAATTAATTAAATGTCGAATAAGTTAACAATAGTCCAAATATGCTTAAGAATTAAATGTTCAAAACTAAAACCAAAATTATTTGCAATAAAAGTGTTTTATTGAATGTTTGGTCTAAAATACCAAAGTAATATTTTCTGTAACTTAAAGAGAATTTGTTTCTAAAATTATTAATAAGCATGAAGTTGGTAGCGAAATTACTATTTACAATAGTCAATCCTATATTATGTTGTTGTTGTTGTTGTTGTGGGGTTTGACGCCATTTTTCAGCCCACTATAGGCTATACATGGCGGCCAGTATTAATGGTGGAGGAAGAAACCTGGAAATCCCCGGAAAGAACCACCGACCCACGAGAAGCTACTGGCAAGCTTTCTCACATATCCACATTCGCCGAATCCTAGACTCGAACCCAAGCAGACAGAGGTGAGACGGCAGTGATCAGTAACGGAGAGCGCTTTAGACCACTCGGCCACTCGGGGTCCCCCAATCCTATATTATACATTGATACAAATTCTGAATAAAACTTAAATAATCCATTGCACACTATATTTTTTAAAAATTAATATTATATAATAAAAGATTAAAGGCGCTTTGAAGGTGAGTAAAATACATTCTAAATATGTTTCTTGCCAGTAGTCAATGTGTTGTGGCACTTAGGAAAAAAATCTATACTAAGACTAGGTATATTTCTCTCACCTGTAAAAGGAAGTCAGAACCTGGAGTCTAGGCTCGTACAAAAGTAACAAAGAAAAGAGTGAAGCCAACAAGCTTTGTAAAATTTAACAAATAATTTATTTCCCTCGAAAAACAAGGTAAAAATAAGAAGGACTTACGGTTTATGACTCAAATCCAAAAATTAATCCAATAATTAAAAAATATAAGTCCTATAAATAAAAAGTCCTAGGTGAATCACAGTTCGAATCCCAATGAAGTTCCAAGATGGAAGGTGATGACGTCTTCAATAACCTGCTTT
>JAECUM010040023.1:0-15240 GCA_016617855.1 Megalonaias nervosa | reverse complement strand
GGGCATGTTAAAATTGTACATCATAAACGGTTTTTGACACGAAAAGAATGCTTAATTGTTTAATGTATGTTCCTTCCTTTCCTCAAATTTGGGGGAAGTAAAAATGTCGCATGATTACATCAACATTTGTATAAGTTTAAGTTCCTTGTTTTGTTCAAAATGTCATCGATTAGCTCTAATCGTATACATTTGTAGCTGTTATTACTGAGATGTTGTTGGAATCATTTCACACGCTTAACTGTTAGCTCCATGTTTCCTTCTGAGATGCCATTTTCAACTATGGATTTTAACATATTATTTCTTCCCCTGTGGTGTGGCTCCTTATAAAGCTAATGGGCCTTTTTTGTTTTCTTAGCATATGCGACATTCTAAATAATCGTCTTCGAGAAACGTTCCATTTTGCAAGCACATGCTTTTTGATGTTCATTGTTTTGCTCTTACAGTTTCTAAATAATAGGAATGCCCGTATAAGTTAAACTATTCAGGTTCATTTAGAAGCTGGCTCTTTCTTTATATTTCAACATTCTATATGTGTCAACCATTCTAAAGTTAATCGTTCCTACAGTAGCGGTTGTCAGATAACCAACTCGATTCATAATATTATTATTCATTGCTAACTTTAATCGGAATCATGTGTGTTGAACCGAGATGTGTGATATTTTATTCCCCAATTTAATTTGGTAAAACGTAATCCCATTTGTTTTTCTTCTAAGTAAAACGATTCCACATTATAAAAGATAATCTTCCTTTAGACTTTTCTAAAACATATTTTCATCGTGGATGAAAACGTTGAACATTACTTTATAATATCGGTTTCCAGCATATTAGAAACCTTTGAATTAGTTCATATAATTGAATATTCTTTGTGTAAAAACCCGAAATTTTATGACAGCAGTTAAAACGTTTTACACACTGATCTTTTTTTAGTCATGTGAAGATGACATAAAAGTTCCAGAGAACACTTCAAGCTTTGTAAATTGTCTTGAGGTTTTATTATCGAGGTGATAACATATCCTTCTTCAGGAGTCATTGTATTGTTTCTTCAGTCATTTGAGTCAATCAACATTAGGGGTTTAATATGGGTGCCCTCAAGCGATTACTTCATACATTTTGACACTATATAATGTTTGTAAACTACTGAAACATCTACCTCTGCTTTTGCTGAATCTTTGCTGTTGACTTTAGAAAGCTTGACTTTAAAGTTCTACTGTAAATGTATATGTAAACAAATATGTGCAGTTATATCAACATAATGACATATAATATATTCCTTATTTGTACTACAGTGTTTCGAGCATCAAGATCGTCTTTGAAATTAAACTGCAAATCTATAGCATTTCCAACACAATGGACAGTATCCTGCTCTATTTGATAGCAATGCATTAACACATTCAACTCTTCAAAAGAAATAACCTTGAGAACAATTTTGTTCAGACCAAAATTATAAACGAACAGGTCGTAATTTGACATGCCGACATTATTTCTTTCTTGCTACATCGTAAAATAGTTCATTGACATCTATAAAATATGTCGAATTCAACACAATGCAGATTGAAATTGTTCCTTAATTGTATCTTTTTGTGACTGGGCTAGTGATTTTTGCATGTTGATATTTAGTGTGAAATGTAATGGTGTCCATTTAGACAAAAAGATAAATACTATTAATTACCAAGTTTCGGATATGCAAAACATTACTGGGCAGCTCTCCTTCTAGCTTATTCAACATGCTTGGTCACAGGCACTGACACAGAACTAGAGTTTACTGTATCAGTTGACAACGTCAGAGTAGATTATATCTCACTAGATTTCGTTGAAATACGTATTTGCATGACTGTTCCATTAGTCAACTGAACTATCTAATTTATCATCTTGACGTCACTCGCATTAGTTTATTGATTTAGTCACAGAATAACAGCATATTAGAGGGATGAAGTATCTTTCCTTAATCACACAAATGTGTTATAATTTAACAACACCTAAAAATATTCAAAAATGAGACAATAATTAATCCGAAATATACTCTCCTTGCTTATGGTACAACTTTCTTTGTGATCGGATTTAAAGACTTAATCTTGATAGTCTTACAAGGATGAGAGCTGATCCTTTCACCTCTTGGAAACACAATGTAATCGAGAATGTGCGGCATTCACCGTATACTTATAATTCTGTTTACGCTAATTTGAACCAACCTATTAGTATGACAAGGCTATATAAGTCCTGCATTGTCACGCAATACTTCAATCAACCACTGTACTCATTACCATTTTAAATTCTTTCATAGGAAAATAGGAAGATATCAAAATGCAAGTGATGATATTTATTTTTCGAAAGCAATATTTACCATAATATTGAAACCATTAAACAGAGGAAAACAATTCTGGAATAAACCATGATACTTGATAGTTTTAAAGTTCGCTCTATGCAGTGATCAACTCTGAACATACTTCACTCTGTGGTGACTGTTGCTAAATTATAGTACATCAAAAAGTTTTCTTCACAATATTAATGTTTAACTATGTGATTGCTTTCAGTGTAAAGTATTTTATACATTTTTTTGCGTTTTATTGAATAGAAGGTCTTCAAAACCCCGTCAGTAACAAAAACGTAACAAAATGATTTACTTGCTGCCTCTTTTATTTCAAATTAAATCTGCCTTCTCACCTTTATGACATATTGTTGAAATTGGGAAATAATGGATGCAAACGACACAAAGGATTTTGTGTTCGCGACATGAAATGTACGATATAAAAACTGCTTTATGTGGGTCGATATAAAAACTGCTTTATGTGGGTCAGATGTCCATTAAGTTTGGTCTTGCCCTCTAGCACAATTGCCGATTATATGTAGCGTTGTCTTTTAAAACCTGATGCAAACGTGGTTAAACAAACTACATTGGGAAAGACTTTGTCCTTAATCGCCATACTGGATCCATTGCAATCGACAGCATAGCTTTATGTGTAATCACCATGTTCGTTCCACTACAATCGACAAGATGACGTCATCCGTAAAATATTCACAATCTTCAATCCATTATAGTCGACAGGATTACTCGATGCTAAAAAATAATCAACATCTTGGATCTAAGAGATTCGGCAACATCACTTTAACAGCAAAATAATGGCCATATTGTATTTGTTACACTGGACAACATGACTTTATCTTTAAAACAATCGACGCGATGGATCGATTATACTAGACAACATGACTTCCTAGGTCAAGTAATCGTCATATCAGACCCAATATGCTATACCATATGATATCATCAGTAACGTCATCGCCATGTTGCATCCAATACGCTATACAACATGAATTTTTCATCAAAGTAATTCACTATTTGGGATCCAATACGCTATACAACATGAATTTTTCATCAAAGTAATTCACTATTTGGGATCCAATACGCTATACAACATGAATTTTTCATCAAAGTAATTCACTATTTGGGATCCAATACGCTATACAACATGATTTTAAAACTGAGAGAATAATATTCCCCATTCACATTCTTGTGTAGGTACCTTAATTTCTGGAATATATTAGAATCTGTCGTTGTTTACTCATGACACGTTAAAGCGTATGAATATGGTTAATAGACACAATGGGATAAATATATTTAATTCAATAAAGTAGCTGGCTGGAAATTTTAGTGACAAAAATACAAAAGGAAGTTTTAGTATCACCTCATATAACTCCGAAGTTTTGAAACTTTACCAGTTTCCTCCTTGGCTCCTTTATCACACTGCGGTGTAGATCTGGAAAATACAAGGAAATATTTTATTTACTCTCACCTCGAATCACTCGGGCGAATGCCGCTTTCCTAAATATTAAATAATCAAGTGCATGGAATGATTAGTATTGTCGCCAACATCATAATTATCATCGACACAGTCATTACCGTCATAATTTTAAAATTAGAATCGAATGGGTTTCAAAAGTTTAAGTATCATTATTTATATACAGAATTTTTTATTCAAGTTGTATTAATACTTAATTCTGAATGGAGTGTTATTGCAGGTCCTTTGTGTTTAGTGGACCGTCAAATAATGAATATCTTACAGAGCCAACTGGAGCGTCTTCGCAAGGGACTCACCAGTGCTCAACCTATTTATAGATATAGCAAGATTATAAACCTTTTAAGTATATCGCGAACTTTTTACTTTTTACGTTAGTAATACAGATGATATTCCAACTCTTAAATATTTTTAATAAGTTGTGAATTTATTATTAAACGTTAAAAGAAAACAAGAGATTAATTATTGACAGTGATAAAAGCAAAGTAGTAAATTTAAGGGAAATGTATTTCATCTTTCCGAGATGTCATTTGAACATTCACAAAATATGCGATTAAAATTGCAGAGAAGATGGAAAATGTTAATACAATGCTTAATATATCTTAATTTAATTTTAGATGTGATCAGATTAATAAATAGGTTTAAAAATATATTTAAAAATAGGTTTATAAATTTTACAAATTGTGAGTAAAGCAACATTTTAAACGCAAATGGTGCAACTAATAATTATATAATGAAACGTATTGCAGCAAATATTTCAGTATAATCGAACCTGTTCAAAATAACAAAAAAATACTTTCAAACATTTTATATTACAATTTGCTAATAAACGTAAATTTCTCAAAACAGAATTTTCCAAATTCATAACGTAGATCTACATACTGAATGTATATATTTATTATTCTATTTTATATGCAGACTCGTGTTTTGTTTCCAACAGTAAAATCACATATTCATCAAAATAAATGTTACAAATATATTATAAGATCCAATAAAAATGTTAAAATCCTCTTGAAGTATTCGACTTTCATACCATTTTAAATGGTTCCAATTTGGAGGATATTGTCTTTATTAATGACGAATCATCTACCTAGTATTTGATTCCTCATTAAAATAAAAGAAACCTACATTTGTATCTGTATCAGTAATATTACGGATCGTGTTTCTCATGGCACACTTACGTATTAGGTTACTGTAATACCAATGACTTTGAAAGATGCCACATTGGTGAATGTAAAGCACGTTCAATTGCATACATTTTAATTTGCTAGCAAATATTTACCATGCTTCTCATACATTTATATAGGATTTGATGGTACGAAATTCAAGCCATAATTGATTAAACCGCTCCATTGGCATAGTGCTTAGAGCATCTGCCTCGGATGCGTGAGGTCGTGGGTTCGATCCCCTGCAGAGTCATACCAAAGACTTATAAAACTGGTACTAACAGCTGTCTCGCTTGGCGCTCAGCAGTAAGAGGTTAGTGTTAAGACTGGTCGGCCTGGTGTCAGGATAATGTGACTGGGTGGGACATCATGCTACATGTCTGTGGCATGATGACCCAGTTCTAGACGTCACTATAAACTGCCACACTGCAGACATTTAAGCGATATGACTGAAAACGTTTTAAAGCTACGTTAAAAATCATAATCACATCACATCACATCACATAATTGATTAATATATAATCCAAAGGTAACTATTGTCTTAAAATCGACACACGTTGAATATCTCCATTTATCTTTGTGTTTCATTACTGATATCATTAATGCTTAAAAAGTCACATACTGTCCTCTGATCTTATTTCAGCACGGTATGGTCCCGAATTCAACTTGAATGTTTAATCCTCACATTCAACGACATGGTCGCATATACAGCTGAAACGAAAAGACATAGTTCATTAGCATCTAACATCATGTTAGTATCATCATCAAGCCGACTTGATTTACCTTCAACATTAGTAAAATTAAAAGTTGGTTAGATATAATTGAAATATTTCTATAGCTAATCTCCAGTATGAAAATCAGTTTGGTCATGTTGTATTAAAATGTGACTGTGATGATTAACTTATTAGTTTTCTGAAAATCGTTTGCTACATTTTCTGTTGACTACTAAACTTAGTCATCAAAAAGGATATTCAAAACCTAGGATCCTCGATAAAAATTATTTCTCCAGTTTTGCACTGTTACATGGAGTTTCTGTAATGTCCAATGTTGTCGCTCCATCCGATGATGACGAATGCAGACCGTGGTTTGAGTTTACACCCAGTAGTCCATCAGTTATTGTTTCTTTGGGTTTTTTTGTGGGGGTGTGGGGTCGCGTTTGCTTTTATTCAAAATGTCGTCACTATATACTCCCCGTGTATCACCTAGACAGGTTAAATATTTCGGCGAATCATATCAAAGAATGTTTCAGATGTAGCAAATTATTTTGATAATTTCTACTTTCGTTTGTTGTGCTGTTAAATAGTGTTAAGCTTCGTTCGGGTTTTCTTTGTTTACATTATCTTGTACAATAACTTTGTACCATTTTCAATTGTATATCTTTCGTAAATCTATATTTTATAAGTACTTTGCACAGAAATAACGAATGCTATAAGGTTCCGAGAACAGAAATAAAAATTCGTGAGTGAAATAAACCCTCGTTAATATTTAGAGAAAATATGAATGAGAATATCTTGAACTCTGTGCAAGAGGCACCAAGATGTATGTCCGAATATCATAATTTCAGTAAGGATACATATCCAAATCAGTTGTATCATTTAAACAATGAAAGACTTTAGCAACCAACATTATAAGTTGCCTCCTCTGCTTATAAAACAATGCGTTATGTGTCGAAACGACATGCTGACTTGAAATTCGGGCTAATCTAAAGCTTCAAAAGTTCCACATCCATTTGGGTAATATGGTATTGTGGACTACTTGCAAGAAACCTATCACAAGGGTTTTAGATTTGACAAAGGAATTGCTCCAATGACTAGGAATAAGAAGGAAAGCTGTATAGTGGATTGCCAGATAGCATAGACTCTTTACTTAAAATGCAGTATAGCACAAACTTTAGAAAATTTTATGGCATGTAGGCAAGTAATATTATTTGCTTAAACTACTTTAGCTTCGGTTACTACTCAGTTTCTTTATCTGCTTCCGTGGTTTAATATTTCTACATGGTGATGACGATGAAAACAACTAACGTCTAATACCAATATTTTTCTGCTGATGTAATTATGCACATAAAAGTGCAATTTAAGTGTATTATTACCCATTCAGTCACCATTCATAGCAAGCATACTCTTCTAAGTACATTATGGCAAGTGACACGGATAGCATTGTCAATAAAGTCATAATGTTTGCTATTTTAATTTTTTTCAAATTACATTTTCTAGAAAATAACACAGTAATGTGATTTAAATACTAATCGATAAGAACAGTTATATTGCATTAGGAAGTATGACAATACAGATTCAATGTGAAGATTTTTTTGTTAATTTCCTGTCTGCATATTCTGAATCTCGCAAATTCTGTCAATTGTAAACAATGGCGATCAAATAGGTGCCCTTTTAAATTCATTTTTATGGTTGCTGTTTCTTGTCTTCAAATGTTTTCTCAGAATGTGGGACTGTAAACGATTCTCTCACTGTTTCTAATGCACCTTTATAATTATATTAAATCTAACGTACACTTAGTATATATCGCTTAAACCGCCCTTTTAACAACGTTGGGTAAACCTTATCCTCAGGATAGCTAGTCTATACTTGTTATCAGTCTCAATGTTATTTACAAGTCTTTAAATGGTGATTTTCGAACATGGTATTTAAAAATAGGAAAATATGGTTTTAAGACCCAGTAGTAAAATAGGGTTTTAAAGGACTATTATATATATATATATATATATATATATATATATATATATATATATATATATATATATATATATATATATATATAGAGAGAGAGAGAGAGAGAGAGAGAGAGAGAGAGAGAGAGAGACAGAGACAGAGACAGAGACAGAAATAACTACATAGTCAGATAGACAGACAGACAGACAGACGAACAGAGAGAGAGAGAGACAGAGACAGAGACAGAGAGAGAGACTGAGACAAAGAGAGATAACTACATAGTCAGATAGACAGACAGACGAACAGAGACAGAGAAAGTTTCAACAATATATAGAATTATATCTACCAGTTGGAGTATATATTGAGAGACAGAAAACAAAAATAAATATACTATTCTTCATTGTTAAATCAAAGATGGGCTAGCACCTATGGAAGTATTGCTTGACTTAACTATTAGAATGGAGCTTATATGTCCGATTCGTTGGACATACTTATATAATTTAGAGCTGGCATGTTCCAGCCACGTATTAAGTTTTGGTTGACCCAATCTACTTGTGAAATCTATTAAAATCATATTGAGCAACGCCATAAGACTTTAATTACAGTTAGTGAAAATAGCTCCATGCATTTTCTAATCTAAGGTCATACCTTTCGCAGCAATATGTGAAATGGTATAGGATGAAAATAAACATGTATATTCACGAACCTCAAATGGTAAAATATAAGCTAAAATAGATATGGTAACATATGAAATGGTATCGAATGAAAATATGTATGTATGCCCACGAGACTGAACTAGTAGAATACATGCTAATATACATAAAATATACAGTTAATTTCAAAGTTAGCGTTAGATCGAAAGGAAATCTCTCCCTATGTCCTTCTATCTTCAATCCATCTATATATCAACCCATCTGCTCATCCTACTACAAGCACACACATATACCTATAAATATATCTGCTGAATATGTAGTCGTATCTGTCTTCTTGTCTGAGAATAAAAACATTGTTCAATCAACTACAAGTAACTAAGAAAGATTATCTGGATTATAAATGTTAAAGCTAAGTTTTCCTACAACATAGTTGAAGTAATGTTTCGAGTAAGCGTTTTATAGATTAAGACTACTTTCTGAACGAAAATACATCTATTGGTCCAGGAATCCACCCAAAAGATTCAGTGGAGGTTGCATATTCTTGATAGCAATGATTTCTTTAAAGTGACGTTTCTATTTCCAATAAGAGAATCTCATTCCCAGGTTGTAAGGCAGTGTGTTGTACTGATTGATTTGGGTTTTAATTGGATATAATATACTTTATTCCAAAACAGAACAGACTTTAGGTCTGGAAAGGTTTTGTCTGGTGGTGACGGTATGAAATTGGATGCACTTGCGCTACTCTTGGTTTGATCAACGTTCGAGGTAATTGTGAATTACCTATATAAAGTAAGATAATGCAGAAATATCTAATAACACTTTTAAACCTTTAATTGTTTTCCAAAATAATTATATGTACTTTTGATCAAAATATAGGAATATCAAAATACCGACACAATTAAAAGAATACATTTACATTTATCGACAGCATTAAAACTACAAATTCAGAGACAAATAAAATATCAACCTAAACAGTTGAAGGGTATATTTTCGAATTATCCAATATATCGTCCACCTCGGGGAGTACTGTCAAAGTTTAAGCTGTGATTAGCTACTGCATAAATATTCAAAACATATTTATTCAGTGAGCTGAAGATATATAAAATAACGCGTTTTGGGCAAAGAATGCTAATGCTTAGTTTCCATCTAAAACATGAGTTAAAATAATATTACGAGTTGTTTATGTTGTAGCTCAGGGCTACTGTCCGACCATCATAATCTACCAAGATCGTCCATTTCAGCGTCCAGTTGAGCGTATTGAGTTTTGGAAATCCTTGTGTTCCGGAAAGTGAAGTGACGTTTATATTTTCAGTACGAAATTCTCACTTTCAGTTTGAAATGGCGATGTGGTGATTTATTTGGCTTACAGTTGGATCTAATAGTAATATCTCATAACAGAACATAATTTTGATCCGGAACATATATTCTGATACTGACACTTTTACCGTGGTCACACATGCACTGTGCATGATTTTGCGAACCCGCGAATTATATATGAATTAATTATTTACAGTCGATTAAGTAAAAATAATATCTAATAACACTGTTTGAAGATTTACTTTTGTCGTTCCAAATATTTGAGTTCTAAGTTGATCAATTTATATGAATTCGAAAATACTTACTGAGATAAATAGTTACAGGAGTGCATTAATGTCAGGGTGCAATACCATTCAGGTATCCAAATGTGTGTTTTGGACTTTTTTCCGTACGGCAAGTGATTTTCCGGTTTAATTCATTAATAGTAAGCATAGGTGCTACCAATGATTCACTTGTTTCTTATGTACACATGCACCTCAATGAACGACGAATGGATGTCAGTTGACGCCAACTGCTCTGGCATTTTCCCCTGAATTGGAATTATCCAGTCTGAGCTTCGATTGTCCCTAGAGTTCAAATACCATGGGTGCTGTAGAGGTGAAAGAGAACACAGGAATAATGGTTGTTGGCATGACAAATATATCGAATTATGTCTTGAAATATTAATAACATATAGGTACGTCATTGTTTTCCTTTTCTAATTAGTACTCAAGAGCGTCCAATTCTCCGTCAACTAATATTCGTCATTTCTTATTGTTTTTTGGAACGTGTTTATGAGGTCTCAGTGGTTTGCGACATCTCTTCCTGCCTCGTCCTTGTCGTGACGTAGAGGACGAAACAGTCTGTTTTCCAGAAGTGCAAAGCGAGTTTATAGGAGTGTCTCGGAGACCCAAACTTTCTTGTCCAAGTTGAAGCGATGAGTGTTCCTCTTTTCATGAAGACTTGTTAGGATATTGTTTGTGTTTAATCATGTACCGTATAAATTATTGTTCTTGCGTCAAAGCTGCATCGCTTAAGGCATCAACACTTTGAATCACCATCTGTTTTTTCAATGAGTTCAACCGTACAAAAAAGTTGATGTTGTAACATTTGTATTAAACAATAAATTCCTTCTAGAACAACTTCATGCTACACATCATTGATCTGCTTTTACAATTCACTGAATACTTGTTTTTGAAAATGTAGTATAAGCGTAACGATTCCTATCGACATTAAAATATTTTGTCCAAGATCTCCTTTCTTGCTAATAGTGACAAGGACAAAATACGACTTACTAACAGGGACATAATAATCATGTACAAATTATCGTAGAAGGTGATCATTGTATACAGATTCCTCGTAAGCAACGATGGTAAAATCCACTTTGAAAGAAACGATTGTCGCAAACGGAGCAGCTGTTTCCCACGATAGTTTACTCGACTGCAACCTAGGACGTGATGCTGAGCATTAAATTAATATCCTGAACACATTTTTACTTTGTATGTGGCCATTTATGGATTGAATTTTCGGAATCGTGATGATCATTTTAGTCCGTGTCTTCTGTCATTTGTTCTTTCAGGATTTCGACGATAAAATGTTTTGTACCTCGTTAAATTTGTCTAGAGCAAGAATAATCACTTCTTCCAACTCTACATCCCAACCAACTTCATGATCAATCTGAACTATCACAATATAAGGTCAAAACAATTTGCTACATAGTGTAAATAACTGACCACAGCAATGTATTGCGATGGTTCCATAATGAGAGATTTATAGTGTCAACTACTGAAAGGCACAGTTTGCTGATTTGTTAACACGAAAAGTTATTCCATTTTTATTGAGCAAAATAATGACATTCAATCTTTCTTCAACTGCTGCTTCTCTTATTTCTTAATGTTTATGCCTCTTAAAATATTTCGCAAGGTTTTCGCATGCCTTACATAGTCCATGCAAAGAGGTGCAACAATGAACCATAAATGAGTTGAAGAAGGGAAAGAGCTCTCAGATGCAGGACCGTAACTTGATTATTTCACGTTAAATGAGTAATATGATTGGAAAACATCTTTAAGAGGTCCTGGTGTCTTTTAAATCGCCTGAGAAAATATACAAAACATGATCTAAACCGAAAAAGCCCACGAGTACAAATATATTTATGAAATCCCTACAAAAATCGGATGCATTTAGACACTGAAATACGTAGAACTTTCGAGGATAATAATTGCAAAGCTCAATAAGTCTGAGGAGAACAAGTTTTTACTGAAAAACGTCAAATGAAAATTAATAACTAAATCTGGGAATAATAAAACAAAACGGTAAGAAGAATATTTCAAACATTCTTGATTTATATACTAAGTATTTCATTACCTTATACATTGCTACACATATCTGGTGAGGTGTTAAAGACAAAGACCCGAATAAATGCTAGACAGGCAGAAATTTGTACAACCCTTTCAACGAAAGATAAACATTTAGATATCTGCCTTAGGACCTCATATGGCTGAATAAAAAGGATAGAACGATGAAATGTTTAACAGGTTATTTAGTGGCTTTAAAGTTTTATGACGAATCTGGAAGATACAATCACCGCTAACGATACTAGATTGTCACAGTTGCAATATACACTTGCCGCTAACAGTAATAGTTTATCGTAATTGCAAATAAAAGAAATGATTTTCTAGAAATATCCAAAAGGAAAGACGAAAGCCACGCAAAATAAACATGCATGAAAGTATGGTTTTATGTATAACAACATCTTTCGATTTTACCGACTTCTGTGACAAGATTAATGAGCTAATAGATCATAACCTGATTAACTCTTGAAAATGTACTCACTGCTAATATCAGAGATTTGAAAACAGATACCATGGGTAATACATATGTAGAGATATTTAATAATATTGGTGTGTTACAAAGAAGATTTCATAGGCAAGATAAGGGGAGAGGGGAGGGCAAATAAATAAATAAAGATTTAATGAATAAAAAAACAAGACCACATTACAACCGTGAACATATCATTTCAAAATTGATCTCGCAAAAGCAGGGCCAACAGGAGGGGAAGGGGGGGGGGCAACCGGGGATATATCCCCGCGGCCCTGGCCCGAAAGGATGCCCGGAACTAACAACACTTTTTAATTTTATAAACGAAAACTTTTGTTTGAACAAGATCTAGGAGAGGCCCGGGTGTTTCGTACTCCAGGGCCCGTGATCGCTCTCTACGGCCCTTCTCAAAAGAACACATTGCAGTCCACACCAGAATGTATACAATTTAGTTAATTAATCGACAGAGTTTAATAAACAATAGAGGAATTGTAAATAAAATTCAGCAAAAGCCGTAAGACAGAAAAAAACACAAAACATTACCATAAAAATTGATTCTCGCTAAACAGAACAAAGTCGTTCGATTACTGAATTGAACGAATAGGAGAACCAGATTTTTTAACGAACAATATACATGACTTAATAAATTTCTTTTCTTTTTTTAAACTAATGATGTTTCAGAGAAAATAAACAACCTGACATGCTGATTTTTACCAGCCTTCTGACGGGCAAATAACTTATAAGTATATTCTTATTGCCGCTATAATGACTGTTAGTATTCATTTTGGGTATTTGGTATCTGAAATTAGAGAGAAAACACGCTCTGAAATCTGGCTAATTAAAACGTTACAGATGAGAACATGTGAAAAAGACATACTTCTTCACAAAAAGCTATAATATAATATAATAATAGATGACGCTAAAGATCTAAATTTGAGTCATCATTGTATTGGTAGGAACAAACACACGAATAGTATAAAAACGTAAGCATTATTTCAAGTGGAAATACTGAGGTCAGAACCAAATGTCTTAATTGTGACTGGCATTTTTTGGTTCAATATAAATGTTAAAAGAGAGGCTAACAATCCAATTGTGCACAATTTGGGAACAATGCCTAATATGATGAACATACTTATTTATAACAGAAGTGATGATTCTGTAACTGAATTACCCCAACATTATCCGGGTATTTAAAGATTTAGATTGCCAATTCATGTAAGAAGAAACTGAATATAGGAAAGAATAATTATTGGAATCCTAATAAATTTAGGTACTGAAACGGCTAACGTATTGAATACTGTATAAGGAAATAAATTTAGAATACCATTTGAATTCCAGATATTTAATACAGCATTATCCATATCATCATGTGTTCTTCCTCAGAAGGTTAGATTGAATATTACACATAGGAAAGAATATGGAACCATACAATCTGCACACCAAGATCATGAATTAGAAACTATATGCTTATTTGAAATCATTGACAATGGTTAATATGGCGAATTTGAAATTATTTTCATACAATATGATGAAATCGCTTACAATGGCTACTTCTGGTAAAGAAACGTAAGGAAAATCAATAAATTATCTTCTTGCATAATGGTCACTCGCTTCACTATGCGAGGACAATTTAAAATGGTTCTCGGCATGATTAACATACTGATGATCCTCTATCCTTATTCCTGATCCGCTAGGGCTTGAATAAATCTTTTCTATTGGTGTCAATTTAGTTTTAGTAAATGTAAAATGTATCCACCTAATCGTATTACTTATTACCACGTGATATATAAAATGTGTTTCTCTAAGTTATTCTAAAGTACTGAATGGGTGTTGTTTAATATTCAATTTTCAAGGAGTTAATGTCAGACAACGCTTTTTTGTTACTGTTCTTTGAAACAATACAGATATTTGTTGCAAATTTGAATCTACAGGAGACAGTAGCTACTGCTTCATACGTATTCATAAGTCAGTTCCCTTATTAACTTATAGAATATTTTGAGAATTGTTTCTTCGTTTCTATTCCTTAAACAAATATAGAACACTTTTCTAGACCTAATTAAGATAGTTGCATTGCGTCCGCATTAGAGTAACTGAGTTTCAGTGCAGTAAAAACATGTGTTCCCTTTTAACTTTATTGTCGTGAGAAACATGAATGTTGCAAAGTTTATTTTCACAACTGTAGGGTTCTCGTTCTTGACTACTGCTGTTATTTCTTTTTTACAAAGATTAGTTTCATGATGGCATTGGTGCTATTTAGCATCGTTTCTATACTTCGTTTTCATTTTTTAAAGTTCCTCATCTCTATTCCATGTGGAAATATATGTTTGAACAAAGGCGACCTTCTTGCTTGTGGCATGGTTGTTATTGTGTATGAAATTCTCACTACAGTGACTGAGGGATAAAATTTGACTAACTGTTCCTCAATAATGTTCCCTCAGGTGCTATGGAATTTTTTCAGTACTTGGTTCAGCTATCTGAATTGTTACTGCTTTACATGAAATTGTTCACTGGCATAATTTCTTCAGCAGAAAACAAATATGACACACTGTCCTAATTAATTTTCCCAAAGGAAGTATGATATGACTTTCATAAATGGGTTAGACAGTGCAGGTGTAATTGCTTTACATCAGTTATTTCACTCGGATAATTGAAAGAAAGGACAGCTTCCATATTCCTGGACTACAGATATGTAGTTCGCCCTTTCATAGATGGGTTTGATGAATTAATTGGTACTGCTTTATATATATTTTTAACTGCGTTTTCCTTGGGAACGTGTGACATGTATTTTATGCATTTTACACAGTTTCACATTTGTTCTCATTTGTTATAACTCTGTCTCTGTCTCTGT
>JAECUM010040022.1:0-28837 GCA_016617855.1 Megalonaias nervosa | reverse complement strand
ACTTTGCATTTGTTCCATCCAACTACCCTGCTATCCAACCACCGCGTATTCCTATGGTTGCGTGGAGAAAAAAAAAACATTGACGTCAGTGGCTGCTGTAGAAATTCGTGCAAGAACTCCTTAAGAACTGAAATGTTTGTGCAAAACAGACCCAGAGCGATCCAAAAGAGTGATTGCAGAACGTGTTTGCCCTGGCTGCTTCGTATTTTGGCTGACCAGAGAGTCTGGATCCAATATATTCTTTTATATGCGGGTCGATCGGCATTGCCAGATTTTTGTATATCTTTTGGGTATGTCTTTCCTTTGTCTTTAAATGGATGCCAGCATCCAAGAAAAATATTTATTAGATAGCATCAGTAAACATAAAAGACTGACTCAACAAAGGAGAATATAATTATTCGGACTTGAGCATTACGTACATTTCAAACAAAAAACAATCTTAGGGTGATTCGCAGTCTTACACAGGAATTAATATGGGTAAGATCTTAGCATACATTAGTGAATAACTAAAAAGATTACACTTTTCCAAACATTTGATTCATCTCGAATATTATTCGCAATATCATATTTGGACAAGATGTTGGCATACGTAACACGTGTTAAAAATGCGATTAAAATGTCATAAATATAATTATATTTGCAATATTCATAAATTAATGTGTGAAAGAATACAACTGTTTGGTAAAAAATAATAATTTTGTTTTAATTATAAGTTATTGTAAAATCACTTAATTCTTAACAAGAGTACTCGGGAATTTCCGTTTATTCCTAACTGACGGAAACTACCGAAGTACCAGCACACTGAAAATGTACCTTGACACGTACCACCGGTTAAAGGTATACCGGTAATATTGCTAACCTCTAGGATAATATAATAAAGGTGTTGCATAAACTTTGCTCAAACGTAAATAGCATAATGATTGCAAGAAGATATTACTCTTTAAATTGTCTTCAAGAATAATTGGTTTTCACTGGTCAGAAAAAGACAAATTACAGCGTATAAGTCATAGCATAGCCTAATCTCATATACTTTAATCACAGATCTTGTCATATACAAGAATTAGTTTGTGTGCAGATAAAGTAAGTCGCCTATTTGCCCAAACTTGGTCCAATTTCTTGTTAGAAAGATTAACGCAGATGCGAGAAAAACACAAAACCCATAGAGGTGTGGCATATTCCGTTTGTCAGTTTTCAAAACTTTACATGGTGAAAGTAGAGGTTGAGGGGCTTGCTGAGAACTCACCATTGAGGTCCGTTAAGAACAGATAGTTAATAAATAAAATGGTTCTAAAAATTTTATAATATGTATTTTCAAGGTAAAATCTCAAAAATAATATCTTTAAATGATTTTTGTTAGTTGTAATATAATCTTAGTATTTCATTGGTTCACACAGAAGATGCAGAAGACCGGTTGAAAGAGACCATTCCAAGAACGATCTTCCAAGCGGGCAGATAAATCTTGGCTACGAGACCGTTAATGACTCAAACATGAACAATCCAGATGTTGAAACCTCCAATTACGACAACATAAATGATGAATCTATCGAAACTTATTCCAAACCTGTTAAGAAAAATATAGAAGACATAATCGTTGCTAAAATTAAAAAGAAATTTGATGGAGATGCCTTAAATGATGAATATGACAAAATTCAGTTTGGAAAGAAATGCACAAGGGAAACGCCAAATTATGATAGTCTACGTACAAAGGAAAGCAATGTTCAACATGATGCTTATTCACACATATCCAGTCAGTCAAAGCCTATTTTTTCAGTCAATACAAATGAATATTCTCACTGTAAAATCAGCAGGACAATGTTTCCAAGCGATGATTGTACAAGCAAGGCAATGGTCAGTGACCAACGTGTTGGAGACGGTGACTACTCACACTTTGATCTCGATGTAGAATGGAAGAAAGAGATGCCTTCAAATGTAAACAAAGAAGCCCCGTATGATCAAATCAACTTTGATAAAACTACAACTTTCGTTGGAAGTGACAAAGCTAAAATGGTAGGGGTTATCCCCGAAACTAAGAATGCTCTTACAGCGTTCACAGATCTCCAGTCATCAAATGAGGACGGTAAATGTTGCTTCACATGTGATGTATATACCAAAGTATCGTCGAAGGAGTCACATTTTCAGGGAATAAAGACTTTATCTCTGAATGATAATAACTTCGAGTTTGAGGAATGTAATATATCTGACACACCACAGTCGAAAGAGCAACAGTACGCATTTGTTGCCAAGACCAGGAAGGAACAGAAACCAGATGAACTGGACAGTAGAAGTAAAATAAAAAATGGACTAGAAAATGGCACAGTTGATGCAAAAGAAATCAAAGTTATTTCCGACTACGAGCTGGCTAAACCGTTTGATTTGTAGCTGTTTCGTTTGCATTGATTCTAGTGTTGATGTTCACCATTACGCTTGGTAGATAAAATAATATATTTTAACGTTTACATTGCGCACATTTTATGGTTCCTTTTGTTATATTTACTTCTGTTTTGAGATCATGCTTTCATAGCTTCTCAGAGTTATTCGAATGGTATGAATCAAAAGATTTTAACAGCGATGGGACCGAGAAGAAAACTTTAGGTTAAAATACATACAGGAATGCGGTGTTACTAAACAGCAGTTTTCCAGCCGTAAGCTCAACATTACGTTTGGCATGGCGTATCTACTTGTGTGTGTGTATATATATATATATATATATATATATATATATATATATATATATATATATATATATATATATATATATATATATATATATATAAGCAATTTGCAATGTAAATGAAGAATCGTTGTCTTAAGTATTAGACTCCATAGAATAAATAGTTCGGTCAAGCCAGCAGTTGTGTTTATTATAATAAGAATCATATCGTGTAAAGTGTTTTAAAGACAAGCTCAGTTTTTACATATATATGGGATTTAAATGCGCTTATATGACAGTCGTCTGGTCGTAATCATTGTAAAACACACGAAAAAAGCAGTTAGTGGTCACCTTAACTTTATTAATAGCTGATATACGTAACAGATTTCAAACTTAAGTTAAATCAAAGATCGTAAATAGGGTCAAAAAAAGTTATTAAATTCAGGTCACATGAGGCTCATACATAAGTATTTGAATTAAGGAACATACAAAATATTGCCTCAATCTGGGCGATGTCACAGTCTTAAAGACTTTTAGTTGTTTGAAATATACTACCCGAATTCAAGGAATATCTATAATACCAAATAATATCAGCTCGTTTAGCTGCAACGAAAAAGTCTTCTGTGCTCATAATATGAGACGATGGGTCTTTCTTGGGCCTGTTGCCACATCCTATGATTACCATTTTTTGGACTCGGAGGAGCTGCCGCATTCAAAATAGTTACTTTAAGCAAAATATATGGTCGTCAAAAAGAAAACTTTTTTATCAGTGACGTTTTTTTCACAATGATTGACAAAAGCCAATTACCAAATCAAAATAAAACAACTGAAGAAAGGTTTAAGTGTGAATTCACTAAATCAGACAGCAATAATATTCATGGAGTCAAATCAGGTTTTGCTTTCACAGTGGGGATCACTTATGCATCCAAATATATCGTGCACTTCGATTATGTGTCCTTCATCTTCAGTGGGTAAGTGTTCGTGGTATGTACAATGTAGCCATAGGGACGTATCTACGTAAAGAAGAGGAGATATGTTGTGTGAGCAGGATGGATATGTGAGCCCGGATAGAAGAGGTGGAAGAGCTCCAGTCTATAGTTAAAGTGGTTCGGTTACATATTGTTCGTATGGCATTACCTTGAAATAAGCTAAATGTGGGAATGAATAAATGAACAAGAATATTTGTGTACAACGGTGAATTTTGGAAACTACATACAAGATGTTATGGACACAGAAACAAGAGGTTTTAACTTGCTCACAACACATTGTACAGCACCAACGCTTATTATAGCCATGTAATCAGCAATTAAAGAGTTTGATAAAATCGGTTTCTTTTAATTTCAGCTTTCTATTTTGATATGCTTTGAGTTGTACTGCACGAGACCAGATTATATGAGTGAAATATTTGAAGAGGTATAGTTGGTGCAGCTACTTGCCTTTTTATCATAATCATTTTGTCAAAAACTCTTATAATGATTTGCGACGACAAAAATATTGTCGCTGACAGTGAGTACTGTCTTTAACACTTAGATGCATGGGCAAATTCGTTTTGTACTTTAAAAGTTTACCGTTTCATTACCATTAAATAAATGTTTATATCTTTACTCCTCTCACTTAAATAGGATGGTCGTGTTTAGTACTCCTGATAAATTGCTTTAGTTAAATGCATCTTTTATGTATATCTAATTTAATTGTTTGTTTTTTATTTTCATTTTTTTATCATTACATGCTATTATAATGTAACATTATGCTGGACTTCACCTTGGTGATTTGGCCAATTCTCTATCCCTATTAAAATTTTAAGGGACACGAGAGCTTCTCAAAGTCTTTTATTATCAGGTACTTTGCGTTTTATGAGAAGTCTTCTGCTAATGAGAGTGTTCTTATTCAGTAAGGCTTTGTTAATGTTCCTCTCCATTGTGTGAATTTGTTATTAGACTTAGTCGCAGGACCCGTAACAGTCGGAACATTACAGTCTCTACCCGTTGAGAGCATTCATTTATTACTAGGCAATGACCTAGCTGGAGATAAGGTTGTGGTTAATCCACTTGTAACTGACAAGCCTTCTTTGGATCAAAAAGTCGATCCTATTGAAACAGAATTCCCAGCTTGTGCAGTTATTAGAGCTATGGCAAAGAAAGCTTTTGATAATGATGGTGATCAGGAAGGCATTCCATTAGCTGACACATGTATTGGTCAGGCTTTTGATGAGGTCACCTTCACACTTCGTTTGGATCAATGAAAGGGTATTGATCACAGTGATCCTCTTTTAACTACTCATTCACTTTTATCTAATCAGGGTGACAAACGACAATCACTTGTCGTCGAACAGGAATATTATCCTGAGATCTTCTGTTTATTTCAAAGGCTCATTAGTGAAACTGAAGCCACTGAAGTATTTGCTTGTTATTTCATTAAAAACGGTATTCTTATGACCAAATTTAGTCCATCTGAGGTACCTGCTGGTGATGAGCGTTCAGTGAACAACTAAATTGTAGTTCCAGAACAGTACAGACAGGAAATTCTTAGTCTGGCCCATGAAACTCCTTTGGCTGGTCATTTAGGGATAAATAAGACTTATCACAAGATTTTGAATAACTTCTATTCGCCAAAAAAAAAAAAAAAAAAAAAAAAAAAATGTGATTTTCGTAAATACTGCAGATCTTGACACACTTGACAAATGGTAGGAAAACCAAGTCAGAAGATACCTAAGGCTCATCTGCAACCTATTCCTGCATTTGAAGAACCATTTAGCAGAATGACTGTAGATTGTGTAGATCCCTTATTTAAGACCAAGTCAGGTAACCAATACTTGTTGACCATAATGTGTGCGTCAACAAGATTCCCAAAGGCGATTCCTTTGAGGAATATTAAAACTAAAACAATAGTAAAAGCTTTGATAACGTTCTTTACTCAGTTTGGTCTTCCCAAATCTGTCCAATGTGATCAAGGGTCCAATTTTATGTTTTGAATTCTCCAGCAAACTATGTACGAATTAGGCACCCAACAATTCAAGTCTTCTGCCTATCACCCTGAGAGCCAAGGGGCTTTAGAAAGATTTCATCAAACGTTGAAAAATATGATTCGGTGAAATTGTTTTGATACAGGTAAAGACTGAGATGAAGGCGTTCATTTACTATTGCTTGTTGTTAGGGAATCAGTTCAAGAATCTTTAGGATTCAGTCCCTTTGAACTAGGTTTTGGACATAACGTTCGTGGACCTTTGAAGTTGTTGAAAGTGAAACTTCTTTCTAATGAAAATTCCAAAATTAATCGTCTCGATTATGCTTCTAATTTTAAGTTGTAAAAGGCTTGTGAGGTTGTAAGAACTAATCTGCACTCAACTCAGTCAAAAATGAAATTAAGGTATGATAAAAATGCAATGGATGGGTGGTTTCAGACTGGTGAGAGAGTTCTGGCTCTCTTGCGCGTACCACAAAATGATCTTCAGGGAAAGTATTATGGTCCTTACACAGCTGAAAAGAAAGTAAATGATTTAAATTATAAATACTCATGGAAGGCGAAAACGAAAACGACTTTGCCATATAAATATGTTAAAAGAGTATGTTGAGACAGATAGGTAGGTTACTCATGTAATTAATTTAGTTGTACCTGTCACACAATGAGGATTTAAGCCATGGAATGCAATTGGACTCTATTGAGCTTACAGTAACAAATCTTCGAAATTCAGATATTATGAGTAACCTGGACTAGAAACGTTCACATTTGCAGCAACAAGAAAAGAATGAACTAAAACAGATATTACTTTAATATGAGCACTTATAAAATCTATCCTGACGTTGAAATTGCAAATTCACACTTGTGAATCAACAATGTCATACAAAATGAACTCTCTCAAACAGTAATGTTTGAAAAAAGAAATTTAGCATTTTCTGGAGAATGACTTGATAGAGCTGAGTAAACGTGACTGGAGTTCACCATGTAGACTTGTTTCAAAACCAAATAAATACCTTCCGCATATGTACAGATTATAGAAAGGTGAATAGTGTGATTAAAACAGATTCATTTCTGTTATCAAGAATCAATGAATACATTGATAAAATTGGAAAGTATATCACCACATTTGACCTTCTGAAATAATTTTGGCAACATTCAGTGACGGAAAGGGCAAAGGATATTTCAGCATTCGTGACTCCAGATGGATTTTATCAATATAAAGTGATGCCGTTTGGGATGAAAGGTTCGCCTAGAACTTTTCAACGTTTAATGGGCATGATTACATCTAGTCTAGATAATTGTGATGCTTACATCGATTTGTCATCCTCTACAACGACAGCTAGAAAGATCATTTAGCAACAATGTGGGAATTTTTTGACAGACTGACTGATGCAAATTTGACAATTAATTTATCAAAAAGTGAGTTTTGTCGTGTTTTTGTAACATTTCTAGGACATATCGTGGGACATGGACAAGTTAAACCTATTGACGCTAAGGTCATGGCTATCTGTGAAATCCCTGTGCCTATCAGTAAAAAGCAACTGATACTATCGGAAATTAATTGAGCAAGAAAACCAAATTTCTTTGGTCTGAAAACTGTCAGGATGTTTTTGAAATATTAAAGGCCATACTTAAGAGTGCACCAGTTCTTAAAGGTCCAAATTTCAGTCAATCATTTAAAGTGTCTGTTGATGCAAGTGATGTTGGGGTTGGAGCAGCATTGATTCAAGAAGACAAAAATGGTGTAGCTCATCGAGTGTACTATTTTTCTAATAAATAAACACCAGAGAAATTACTCCACAATCGAGAAGGAATGTTTAACTTTGATATTGGCATGAACACACTTTGAAGTCTACATTAGTTCAGCTCCTTCTCCGATTGCCGTGTTTAATGATCATAACGCCCATACTTTATCGGCAAGACGAAAAACAACAATCAGAAATTATTAAGGTGGGGTTTAATATTGTTGGAATATAATACTGATATCAAGAGAAAATACAATTTAATAGCAGATGCACTTTTATGTGTATGGAAATATATTGTTTCATGTATACTTTTTTTACCACATTTATATTTGACTTATAATACAAAGAAATCATTTTTGCTTAAATAGTTCGTTTTCTTTATGAGGGGAAGTTTTGTGTACATTTAATTTAATTATTTGCTTGTTAGTTTAATATTTTTATTTCATTTCACGCTATTGTTATGTAACATTGTATGCTGGACTTCACCTTGTCCACAATTGAGTTCATTTCTGCTTGACCTAATTGATTTTTTAATTTTTTCTGTTGTATTTCATTTGATGTAAACAACTAATAATAGCTTCATTATCCTCTATGTGTATGAACTTAATATTAGGATTTTTATTCAGGTAACCAAGAAAGAGTAAATATGTTTATTTGGGTTGCGGTTTTGGAATTTTCTAAGTGAATTTTACAGGTTTTTGTGTTGTAAATAAACAAGGCTCATTAGATCATTCTAGAAGGTTATTTTGCATGAGGTAATGGTTTTTAAAAAGGAATACTAATTGTGACCTGAGGTCAACTGGAGAACTATATATATTGTAACTGTGAGTATTTTACCATTCATGCTTTAACATCTAGCAAATTCAAGTTGTATTATGTTGTGACCAGTTGGGCTGAATTTGAATTTATTTTCTTTGAATTATTGAATTTAAGTGATTATTTTCTCCTGAAATACAAAAGTGCTCTGATAAAATTCTTGGATAAATACATTCACTGGAATTTATACGACTTGAGACCTGTAATTATATTACCGTGATTCAACAAAAGACTGTTGACACATCAACACTCCATAAGCTATAAGGGACACGTCACTGTATGTCTCATATAGAACAATTACACGGAGATTTAAATAATAAATAAATAACAAATCTTTCTTTCGCAAAGCGATTAGATATAACGAAAGACAATACTAACACTAATACGTTATCAAGGGTGAAAAAGCCATTTGACAGAAATAACCAAGAAGATGGAGGACGTCTATAAAAAATGAATGAGAATGAGAATAACGTGCGATTTTATATTACAGATTTGATTGAAAAGATCAAAACGAATAAAGAAGGTACATTCACCTAATTTTACAACAAACTGCATGATGAGATTCAACAATTAAAACATATACAAAATAGCCGGGTGATTTAAAACTTCTTAAAATATAGGTGTGTTGCAAATTGTTATTGATGATATAGAGGAAAGAATGAAAAGAAGACGAACATATTCAATTGCTTCTGAACAAATGTTTAAAACAGATGCATATACATCCAAGAGTCATATTCATATAAAGACATTTGCATCAAGTGATAGTATGCATGCATTTAAAACCGAAAAAAACAAAAAAAAAAAAAAAAAAGAACAAAACATGGAAACATTCAAAGTTGAAATTGGCAGCAGAAATGGACGCCATAAGTACGGTATTAGGCATACCAGTGGACGCATTAGGAAATGATAGAAACAAGAAGGCGCTTGTTATCAAAACAGCTAATTCTTTGATGGATACTGCTTTATGACTTTCGCATTTGCCGGCTCAATAGAACGTTGATGGCATTATTGTGAATGTTGGCCAAAGTTTTACTTGTATAGAGGTAAAGGTATTTGTTTTAAATTAATTTATAATATCCAGAAATGAAGCAGTGTAGCAGCTTGACGACTAGTGAAATCACCTAAACGTTTTCTGTAAAATGTGTTGCTTCAAATTCTTCAATATGTTTGCTGAATAAATGTTTACACAAATAAAGAATTCATTACACCTGGAGTATTTTTAATATTATATCACCTACAGTACATCAAGATACCGGTTTGATATCCTTTGTACTTTACATCTAATAAAAATATGTTGGTGCATCAAATACAGTAAATTTTGTAGTTGTTTAAACAAAGTGTATAACATTAACTATACTGTCTTTAACCTGGGTGCATGGTACTAAACCACCCTCCTAACCTTCGCATTTCCTCCTGCTTCTGCCTTTTGAAATAAACTTTAGGAGGACAGCAATATCCGGTACACCATGACAAAAGACAGAGTAATGAATTTATTGCCATTTAAAATATTGCTTTTCCTCACAATCGAAGCAGTAATTAATAACAAGCTGTAGTGCCTAAATTGCTCGATTATAGACCGCTCTGGTGGCCTAGTGGCCAACTCGGATGCGGAAGGTCGCGGGTTCGAACCCGGCCTAGTCATACCAAAGACTTAAACTATGGTACTAACAGCTGCCCTGCTAGGCGCTCAGCATTAAGTGGTTTGTGTTAGGACTGGTCGGCCTGGTGTCAGGATAATGTGACTGGGTTGGACATGATGCTACATATATGCGGCATGATGCCCCTGTGCTAGACATCACTATAAACTGACACACGGCAGACATCGTAGCGATATGACTGAAAAATTGTTAAAAATCCAAATCCAAATCACACACTGCCCCATTGTAAATCTTTTAAACAATTTATATTATTTAACAATAGTTACTAACTGGAAAAGTCTAATAAATCTATAACTAAAAAACAGCAAGTCAGTATATTAATAAATGCAGCGGACTCAAATGAATGACCTGAGTGTCAGTCTATCCTTGCTGCAAATGATTTAAATCGATCCTAATTAGCATCCGTTAAAGATCGGGTAATGATTCTCTCGAAGAACGGTTTGATAATTTGTTACCTGTGTATTCCCCATACTATCTGTTTCATGAATGTCATATAACAGCAGATCAATGTTGATTCCACCCTTAAACAAACCGATGTCCTTAGAAGTGGTTTCCTCACTTTGGAGAGGGACAACAGTCATGACAAGAACTTTATATGAGGTAGAATTTGAAATACCGAACATCTGTATACAGATTGGAAAAAGGAAGAGAAGATCAAGCAAGGAATTTCCATCACATCATACGAAACTGATCGCCCCATTATGACTCTTAATTTGACATTCATTGTTCGAGGGAGAAGGGGGTGATTGACTTGTTGCCCTACAGTGACATAATCTGAGCCGGTGAAAAAATGCTTTTTGTCTGAATTGTTATACATGTAGTACGGATAGAGTAATGGGTGTAGGTTTTGGTAAATTACAGCTGTTGCTATGTATTATCATGAATTTAAAAAATGTATAATCTCAAAATGGACGTTTAGAACACAACAAACATCATCACTTTTGTGTTACGAATCTAACGAACACAACCACAATTAGTTAGGGTTGGGATTCCGTTGGGAGAAATTCCGCGAAAGATTTACCTGGGCATTAAGGTGAATCTTTGACTTTCTTAATTTTTCTTTTATATTTCTCATTTTAATTCTCTCGACGATTTGTGGTCATTTCATCTTTTAATTGGTTACATAAATTAGCACCTGTCGCATGCTTCTGGTGCATATAAAAAGTTTTTTGTTAATATCAGCCATGTTTTCATTCCCTCTGCAACACAAGTACAGTCTGATGTCAAAATGCAACTTGTGGTGTATACAAGCCCAAATATATCATGTCATAATGTTTGAGATATGAGATTTTACAACATTAGAGTAGTGTTCTGTGACTCCTTTAAGATTGCAGCTTAGCAAGAGCACCTTTTGAAGAATTGATTTACATCACGAAATTTAACATAATCAATAAATTCGATGTTTCTACATATTGGTGTTGCGTTTAGATACCTGTTCCAATGTATCGAAATTTTTATAATATTGTATTTATCCCCATTACTTCTGTGGGAATCCATGTAGCAATGGCTTATAATTCCTCTCAATCTTGAATTACATAAAATCGAATAAATAACTTCGCAGTGTATTAGCAGCATTTTTGTTTGCTTTGGGGATATCTTCAGAACCCATTTTGGCTCTTTTCTCGAGAATGTTCTCTTCTCAAGGGGAGGGGGACGGGGTAAATCCTTGTAGTAATATCGCTGTAACGTCACACCATACTATGTCTAATTATCTTATATTATGTAGAAAATATTCCAAATTTTACAAATTGAAATAAAAATATCCGATATTCAATTTATAAATTTCGAATTGATATAATGAGGGACGACCATTTTCTGTATATTTTTTATACTGCCATAGATGCTATTCCTACACGCCGTGAATAAGTCATGTGTTGTTCATATAACGCATTGAAAAGTCTTACATCCCGTAAAAACTGGTACAGGAAAACCACCGATTTTCCGGCACCCTTGGTCAGTGGCGTAGCGAGGGTACTTAGCGCCCGGGGACAAAACATAAACATGGCGCCCCCGGTACTTAGCGCCCGGGGACAAAACATAAACTTGGCGCCCCCTTCGACTGCATCTGAGATAACGAATAGTTGTATTTTCCTCATTTTGGCGCCCCTGGAACATGACGCCCGGGGACAACTGTCCCTCCCCCCGTCCTCCCAAAGTTACGCCACTGCCCTTGGTTACAAGCCTTGCCGGATCAACAGTTTTGCCGGACCAACCGAGATCACGTAATGATAATAATTCCACAATACAGGTATAAATGAAACAGGTTTATTAATTACTGTACTTGCAAAGAATGTTGCTATATTACCACTCCCAAAGTGGCAAATCTGAGAATTTTACTGGAACTGTAGAGTTAATCAACAAGGTCTGAAGTTGACGGCTGCCAGGATTACTGTCTGTTGCATAGTTGATTGCTTAATCATTGATTTCTGATGATGCAGGTGGGACATCCGGGGTACTTAAAGTTGAAGCCACAGGATTTTCAGATTTACTGCTCTGATACAATTCTTCTTGGCTATATTTTTAAACATTTCATCCAAGCAAAGTTGTTTAATGTGTCTTGATCTTCCCTGTGTAACTTTTCATGCATCAAATAAAAAATCATTAGCTCTTGTTCCTTCACGAAGGTACCTTGCTCTAGCCTTTGATTAAATCATCCGACAACTCAATTAACTTGTCAATAGTAAGTCTTTCAGCTACATCTCTTTCAAATTCATCACTGTTATCTTCATCATTTTCATTTTTTTAATCAGGATTCAGTACAATATTTATAATTTCGGAATCAGTGTGGTGATAAACAACAGGCATTTCTTCACTGACATTCATCCATTGGGCCATATTTTGTGAGCTCCTTGCTATATCCTTGGCAACTGGTCCTGTAATACTTTTGCATACTCAATCACCTCATGAACAACTTCTTTCTCCTTTGGTACATTAGATCCAGTGAAATCATTGACAACATTTTCATCAGGTGAATTTTCAAACATCAGGGCAGACCACAACTTATGCCAGTCCTTCTCCCGTGTTGACGCTTGTACCTTCTCCCAACCACGAGCAATAAATCACAGCATGTCTTTCATGTTGAATTATTTAATAAATGTCTGTTTTAACACCTTGCAAGGCCCTATGGCGTTTACTTTTTCCTATCACCAGTGGTTTACATCTGTGCCTGCCTGCTACGTTTGAGCATCCTAAGATGGTAACTCTGTCCTTAGGCTGTTTGAAGCGTCCTTTTAGGTGTACATCGCCAATATAATGCAATTTCAGCTGCATTATACACCTGGTCAGGACTGAGGTGCTCATCAACTACAAGCTCCTGAAATTCGTCCACATAATCGGCAGCTCATTCATGATCTGCAGACCGTTTCTCTCCACACACTTTATGCATGGAAATTCCATGACTCTTCTTGAACCTTTGAACCCATCTTTCACCATAGTCACACTCATGTCCTAATTTAAATTATTTATGAAATAACTGAGTCTGCTGGTCCATTACCATCCTACCCGTCAAGTCCACTCCGTCTCTCGGACGTTGTCAAAACCAATCCATCATCACTCGGTCGTGCTCAGTATTCCTACCATCTTTCATAGTTCTCCTAACGTTCATTCGCTTCTTGGAAACACTGTCTGAATAGAATTTTAATATTTTGTCCCTCTGCTTCTTTATATCGTAAACAGTTGATGAACCAATAAATTACGTGTCACACAGCTTTCGTACGGGGGTGTCGGGAATGCCTTCTCGTAATTTTCTTATTTGAACAAAATGTAATATTTGCAAAATGACACTTACACACAGCAATACACGTGTTCAGAAATATGCATACTTTAATCTATGCAGAGTTAGAGTGAATATAAAATTATCAACGTTCAGTGCTCCAGCTCAATATAACTACTCATCGGCTACAACGACTACAACCTCCGCTAAAAACTATTTCATGTGAAAGCAATTTCATTGCACTTGCTTACATTTTCCAGCTTGTATCATTTTTGTGCACAAAGGCCACTAATGAGTTTGAAACAGATTCTTCCAGACTCATCAAGAATGCTGTGTTCAGCAAGACTATGGAGAATCTTCGGAAACGGATTCGCGTCGACTTTGTCCGTACTAGTGAACAAAACACACTTCGTAGGCTTATTGCTGACTTAGCATGAGAGTCCCGTAAAATCTTCGATAGTGCATTCATTGACGTACACAGTAAATTCACCGCCAACCTTTTCTAAAAACCCGCGTTTACTTTTACCAGTGGAGGTTCTCACAAACACGATCTTTGCTTGACACCCAAAAACAAATTCCAGTAATGGCAGATCTAACAGTATGTGTTTGAACCCGCGTTGGATTTGCATCACGAGTTTTCATGCGGCTTTGCACATAGGATGAAAACATGATTGTGTTATATAATAATTTATATTTAATATGGCATCACGCAAAAGGACATGCTCCGCCTTTGTGTCATCGACTAATATACACAGGCAAAACCCAAACCAGACAAGAAAGGTGACATGTTTCCAAGTTGAGGGAAACCAAAACTCCTGTTGAACATGTTTTTGAGATGGTTAAGGTTAAGCTGCAGACGTCGCCAATAAGCAAATGTCATTCCAGTCATGAAGCTCATACCATTGACGACTTTGATCCGCTTGAGGATAATCTTGTCGTGTACGATGTACGACGATATAATGCTTGAATACTAAGGCAACTTCTCTAGACTCAATACAAATCACAGCTGTGGTCTAAATAACACAACGACACGCAAGCCTAAAGTGATCCGTAACAACTGTAACTTTTTGATGATATTTCCATATTTATTGACTATGTTTGCTTAAGTCAGTCTGGACTATTGACTTGACTAGTGGACCATGCAAGTGTTGAGGCGGGTTTGGATACGATAATTTAAACAAGTCTGATAAATATGTTGCCAAACGTGTCTAGTGATATCATAGCTGCTCGTGAACGTGAACACCATGAACTGATTTGCAACGTTATAGCCGGCAGCAAAAGTGCCAAAGGCATGTTACAATTGAGACACAATGCTTGGTTTACGCAACCTACTGTGCCGCAGTTTGACTTTTTTTTTTTAACAGAATACTTAAAACAGTTAAAGATGGAAACATCAACGAACGCAACGAATTGCTGCAAGCATTTATGCAACACGTAGATATAGACAAATTCCAAAAATGAACTAGGGTACATCCAAGCGAATCCGAACCTGTACCATCATACAAAGCTTAACTCTTGCACACCAAGAGAAACAAACGATGTACCGCCTAGGCAGAAAAATATATGAATCAGTAAGAGAACAAGAAGACGCTAACAAAGACGTGCATATGAGCAGATATATCAATACAAACCGAACGAATGGGTAAGAGAACAAGATGAGACGAACCAAAGACGTGCAAATGAGCAACAGGTACAAAGATCTACTGCACCCACACCGGAACAACAAACCGAAGAACAACGTGCAAGTATACACTAACCATCAGGTCTGTAATGTATCAGTTCATGTCCAGTATAAAAATTTAACTTCTCTCTAGTTATGCATCGGGTAGCACATGGACATGAACCAGCGTCGCAAAGTCTTTGATAATGTCATTGATAAATGCATAAATAGAAGGATCTCACCTGTTCTGTGGCCCGTATTATTACACATTCAACCATCCATTAATGTTGTATTTGTTTTTATGTCATCATCATTAATCTTGAATAACAAATGCATTTTTGCGTGCGCTGGAAATCGTGATGAAAGTCGTTTAAGTGAAATTGTTAATTCAAGCAGTTAAATTTATATTCACGGTAGAATTGACGGTAATATGTAGTTTTGAAGTTTGCGATGGAGGAGCAAAGACTCTTAACCGAGAGTGAAATGGCCAAGTTGTTGTTGAACAGGTACCGAATACGCCCATATAGGTGTTTATTCACTTATCATAGAAGTTTATAATTTCAAGGTTTGAAAGTTAGTTTTTATATTTTTCACTAGAACAAATGATTTGTTTTGATTGCCTTAGATAGATTCATTAATTTTGATATTTATTACCTCTTGTATAAAGTATTAGTGACTAAAGAAATTATTTTCTCCTTTTGAATCACATTTCCATATAAAAGAGTTGAAAGCTGATTAGATCAACTTTTCATGAAATAAAATCGTGTTTTTATATTTAGCTTTTTCAGTGAGTGACATATCAAATACGGTTATATATTTTACACCACTCGGTTTTGACCTACACGTGTTGAACATTATCAAAGTCATTGATATTTTTTAAAAGTAAAACTCAACCAAAAAATAGAAGTACCTTAGTCGCTATCAAAATGTGTGATATTTTATAGCAAACTAATAAAACTTCTTGTTTTCCCACTGCCATATGAATCATGCTATGCGGCAATGATCTGCACATATGTACATATCTGCAACTGAAAATACCATCATTGATTTACATTTACTTCTACCTAGACATTCCAATGTATATGCTCAACTTCAGTATACTTAAAGAATAAGATTCAATTTTATAGACATCATATAAAGAGTGACGAAACAATTGTTTATTCTAGTTAAGGTATAATAAATAGTTTTTAAAATACTTAGATAGTCTTATTATTATTGCGACTGAAATTACATAAGGTAAAAACCAATGAAAGTTACTTTAGAAGACAATTTGGCCTTAGAGGCAGTCATTGTTTCTGAAAGTATTTGATATGTTTTGCCCAATTCAATCATTCATTCAACCTGCACACTTTCGCTTGCAATCATAAGATCTCCCGAAGTTGTTGCTTATGACATGCAGTTTAGTTTCTTGAAAACAATTGGGATAATAATTCTAACAATTCTCGTGTGCAATTAGAACATTAGAACCAGATTCTTCCATTAAAATACCATCTGGGTCAAAATGTCTAAAACGAAAACGTCTATCTAGTATTTGCGCACATGATAGACACACCATATGTGAAATTAAACCACCAGATGTTAAACCAATAATGGGTGAATTTGTTCTGCTGTATCCTGGAAGCACGGTGTTTTCCCTTCTTTCACATCGCTGTTAATATCTGCTTCAGTCTGTTATGAAAAAGAAACAAAAACAATTTTTCACAATCAGTGTCCTTCAGAGTCAAAAGTTTCTGGGGATTGTCAAGAGAGGTCTCCGACGCTTTCCGCTTTCTATTAATGAATCTCGTTTTCTTTGCTCGGTCTTCAGTGGACTCTGATCTTGTTTAGGTGAATTCAGATTACACAGCAACTGGTTTAAGTCGCCTGTACAAGGCTTATTTCCTGTAAAATAAAAACAATAGTGTAAGGTCTCTTAGTAGATTAATGAATGGTACTAACATATTACTTTCTATGGTTGTTGAAAGCAAATATGAAAGTGTGTTTTCAACACGGTCATAGAACTAATTATAATAACAGATGGAATTCTGATTCTGAGGGCCACAATTTATTTAAATTAGAGCCAAAAATAGAACCAAGACCTCCTTACCATTGTTTGAACATTGACCGAGTTAACACCATTCTCTCAGGCCATTCACGTTTCCTTACACACACACGCGCGCGCGCGCGCACACACACACACACACACACACACACACACACACACTCATAAATTACACTGGTTTACAGCCAAAATGCTTCCGAAATAAATGCAGTCGAACTTTACTAATTCTGGGTCACTGAGAACGAAATTGATGCTTAAAATTGTGTATTGGCTCGAGTTTTAAATATATGATATTGGGTCAGTATATACGACCCTTCACTTGGGAATGGCGGATGTTAAGTGAGTTATAAAGGTAAGGGATATCAATTTAAACCAGAAATGACTACAATACATCTTTGACTGGTTCTGAATAAATCTATGACTGGGCTTGGACAGTACTTGCTTTTAAGGCAAAACAATGAATGATGCAATATGAAGCTGGTATTGCGTCATCCACTATAGGAATTACATCATACTATTCCTAGACGTCATGCAATCATAACAAATCTTACATCACTCTGCTGAACAGATTGCCTTAAATCAGCTCTAGAAATCATGCAGTGTCTTACACTCTTATTTGTCATTGTTTGATTTTGCAAAGGGACACATTTCTGTTTAGCCAAAGTGAGCAGAGATGCCTTGTACTTGTGTGAACAATGCAGATAACTTCTGCTATGTTTGTGGGGAAGTGACTTTTGCTTCACAAAAGCGCAGCATAACCACTGTGGTAAAGAAGTCTATCACCTTTATTTTGGCCGCAAAATTGGAGGTCAAGACAAGAGGTGGGCCCCACACATACGTTGCAACACTTGTGCCACAAATCTTCGCCAATGGTTGAACAGAGAAAGGAAATCTATGCCTTATGCTGTGCCAATGATTTGGAGAGAGCCAACAGATCATATCAGCAATTATTACTTCTGCATGGTACCTCTAGTTGGGAAAGGTGTGTGAAAGAAGAAAAGGTGGACTGTGCATTATCCGAACATTCCTATGTCAAATTACCTGACGTGAAGGACAAAAGATTCCTAATAACTGACAGAAACCCTTCAGTATCTTCAAAGAAGAAAAATCCTTTACGTTAAATTGTAGAGGATTTATGTCTTAAGGACAATTACATCGATTTTAACCAAGGGGATATGTACAACACGCCTAGTTCCAAGTATCAACAAGTAACATTTGTTCACAAAGTCAAGAATGAGCAACCGAGCGATGAAATTGACAGTGAAGGTAAAAAAATAATAGTACTTTAAGAAAAAAAAAAACAATTATCCAAACCAATATGAGTCACGCTCTCTATGAGCTTGCCAAACCAACAGACTGTTGATACTTTATTATAGGTCTGATGCAGAGAAAATTATTTTTAAGACATTTGCTATTCTGTAGAAGCAAATAACCCAAACACTCTTTATTTAATTGCCCTGCCATAGCAAAGTAAACTAATTGTAATCATGTTTTACATTTGCCTTTTAACGCGGAATTGGAGGAATCTTAAGCATGAATGAGATTCCTATAATGATGAGATTAGAAATGAAATGCTAAGTGGAAGCAAGACAATGTAAAAGAAGAGGGTTGTTCAGGAAACAAATGCGACGTTTACGCGGAATAAATATATTGTAAGATGTATATCTCTTCCAAAAATGATCTAATTGTGGTGTCTGCAAATCATTAATGAGGGATCGTGTTTGCAATCATACATCATTTCCCTTTCGGACAACTAATTTTGTAGATTCTCTTTTAATGTAGGGGTTTTGAGAATTAATTGAATCCGCATAATCTTTTTCTGTACAGTCCCCGCAACAGTTTTAAAGGAAAGATATAATACATCCATAACCAGAAGTAAGTAATGTAAAGACAGCAATAGTACACTTTTATCAAATTGATGAGCAGACACGTTGCTGTTTGAAAGAATGATAAAATGTGTTTCTTTATTAACGTGCGGTATCATTCATGTGTATAAACCTTTTACATTTATCTATGCCTATATAAATTATCCCTTTGCTAATGCTCATCGTCTGAAATTAATTTCATTATGAACAAAGAGATTTTACTGTAGAGCCTTAAACTTGTTCCAGGAACGTGAGAAACATACTGCTTGTGCATGGACTGGTGCAAAAATATGAGAATCATTCAACAGGATTCCTGAACCCAAAAAGATATTTGTTATCAAATATTTCAAAAATCTCTATTTACCTCTCAGTCAATGTTGATTAGAGTAGTAAAAATATTGCATTTTTTAAAAATAAAATAAATCTGAAATTGTGACTTTGGTCCAGAATATATTTCATTCTAGGTGACATGAAGTTTTATAATAAACTATTTGTTTCATTTTCTGTCTCTACAATCAAAAACAGTAATCTCTCTCACATCAATAACAGCGATTTTTCCCTAGTCATTTATGTTTGTGAAATAGACAACACTTTGACAGATACTCTTTGTAAAGTATGTTTCCACTATGTGGTACAGTTTTACAATAAGGTCGTTGTATTATCGTTGCATTGCACAAGCATCGTATACTATTTACTCCCTTCCGGGCATTCTAGCTATACTTTGGGTTCAAAGCATATATACGCCGGTTCTTATTTTCGTCGAAATTGTAGAAACAGTGTTTAAGAATGTTCGATCGGGATAATTGGGAAGAAAATAATATCAATTTTATCTTGCAATTAAAGAAAAACTGTCCAGAGAGAGAGAGAGAGAGAGAGAGAGAGAGAGAGAGAGAGAGAGAGAGAGAGAGAGAGAGAACAGATTGCTGCGATATAGTAAGTATTCCCTTGCTGGCTTGTTTCCTCAGTAATGGGCTGCGACAAAAAATACGCTTAGGTTTTGTCCAATAGTGTTTATCGCACATACCATTTTAAGATCTATTACTCTTGTATTCTTGAGTACCGGCCGCCAAGCATCTTTATTGACCTGACAGAGCTGAAAGTAGTCCACCAGTTCACCTACCTGGGCTGTGTGATCTCCGCTGATGCAAAATAGACAACAGACTGGCCAAGGCAAACAGCGCCTTCGGCAGACTCTATAAACGAGTGTTTTACAACGCCAGTCTCAAGAGAGACACAAAGATCAGTGTCTACAGAGCTGTCGTACTGACCACCCTACTATGGCGCCAAATCCTGGGTCACCTACAGCCGCCATCTCCGCCTCCTTGAATGCTTCTATCAGCGCTGCCTCCGCACCATCCTCAACATCCACTGGAATGACTTCGTCACCAACACTGAAGTCCTCAAACAAGCAGTGATCACCTTGAAGATACAGCTACGATGGGCAGGGTACGTCTCCAGGATGGAGGATCATATCCTGCCAAAAATCATCACACTAAATGGTGAGCTGTTCACTGGCCACCGTGATAGAGGGGCACCTCGAAAGAGATATAAAGACTCCTTGAAAATGACCCTCACCACCTTTGGCATCGACCACCGCCAATGGGCATCACCAGCTGCTGACCGTGAAGCTGGTGACGTACAGTTCACCGGCCAATGCCACTTTTGAACAAAACAGACGGGCCAGCTTGGAGGACAAAAAGATGGCAAAGAAGGAACAGAAAACCATCGGCAGCACCCACCACAACCCAGACCTTCCCTTGCAGCCTCTGTTGACGGACGTGCCTGTCACGTATTGGGCCCGTTAGCCACCAGCGCGCCTACAATAGACGTGGACATCCCCCTTCCTAAATCTTCCGCAAGCGAAGTCAAACCAACAACAACTCTTGTGGGGAAGCATCACATCAGTTCCGGCTAGAATTGATTACATTCGTTTGTCATCAGGCTAAATTGATAAAGATATGATTTACTTATGATAAGGATATAATGAATACGGACTTACTTGTTTGCATGTATGATTTGGGATGATCTTCACTCTCATATTGTATACAACCCGGGGCGTTCTGCTACATTTCTTCATACTTGTTCACATATATATTCACTCTTGCATCTTTATTACATCACTAGTTCTCCGTAACGACAGCGCATTACATCGTTGTTTGTTAGACGTCGCTGTTATTGCAGCATATTTTATAAAACTGGTAGAAAAAAATATACACTTGCCAATTCAATTTGTCGTAAACAATGTTTCTATATGGTACTAAGGACACCTTACAATACTACATTACGAGAAAATCACAAGCAATACGATGTACATACATAACATCAACCATATTCAACAGCGGATGTATGAGCTAGAATCTTTACTTACAGCTAACATTTGAACAAAGGTAGTTAATATGGCCCATGAAAATATTCATCTGGATATTCATTTTCTGCACATTGGCAGGTAAGTTTAGTAGCATAAAGAATGAGATTAATAATTGTTACGTATATGTAATTAAACTGCTTGTGTGTTAGTTTTAAAATTCTTTTTTATTTTATTTTTGTTTCATTGCATTTTATTGTAATGATTATTTTCACGGGATTCGGAATTCTTTTCCAGTAATTCTGTTTATCTAAGACGTAAAACGTTATACATGAACAATATTTTTAGTTCATCTTGGTCCGCGGTAGCGTAAGCACTACGCGAAAACGATTTTCTATTGCCAAGATCATTTTGTTTAGTCAGAATAAACAATGTTTTATTTTTAAATTTGTTTCAGAGTGATAGTAGATAGGGGTTCTTCCTACGTGACAAATTGCATTTTTGCTATTGCGTTGTTCAAGTGTTAAGAGACCACGTAATCTATCTCGCGAGAACGGGATGATAATTCGGGTGGATATAATACCCTTTATGAGCGCTCGTCAGTCAGTTGTATTTCGGACACCTTGAAGGCCGGAGAGGTATTTTGTTGTTGAAACCAGATTGTTTTTGAAGTTCATTTGTTTTTGGAATTTAATAATTTATTCTCTAGAAAACCAAACGAGTGTACAGTTTTATAAATTCTGGGAGAAAGAAATTCAGTGGAAATTTATTCTGGAATTGTTCGGAAACATAAACTGTGATTCAATTGAGGAATTGTTGCTCTTTGTACATGGACCACATCTGACGTCATCGTCTTCCATATCGAAACGTCGTCGAGATTCGAACCTGGATTCTAATAGAACTATTTAGTGATAGGACTTGTATTTTTCATTCTTAGGATTAAATTTTGGATTATATTCACAAACCGTAAGTCCTATTTTCCAATTTTTACATTTTTTTCTCGGGAAATAAATTATTTTGTTAAAATATACAAAGCTTGTTGTCTTCGCTCTTTTCTCTTGTTATTATTGTACGAGCCTACACTTAACAGGAGAAAATTGGGTCGCTCGTCCTTGGGATATATGAATTTTGGTTAAATATTTCACAAAATTGTTTTTTTTTTAAATTTAAATTCCCCATGTCTTTTAATCCCAAGTACTATTTTACATTTTGTTTGAAATCTTTAGTACAAACAACAGGCTTTCATTCACAATGTCGTCAAAAGTTGAAACTTTTCTTTCTAGTCCAACTGAGGAGCAGTTGGATAGTCTGAAAAAGGATGAGTTGCTTGAACTTGCCAGAAAGTACGATCTTTCTGAAGCAAAACCTTCCATAACGAAGCAAGAAATTAAAAAAATTTGATTCACGATTTGGTAGAGAAGAATGTTTTTGATGAAAGCGTTTTGGCGTCGGTCAGTAAGTCGGTATCAGACTCTGACATAAAAGTAATGGAATTAAAAATGAAATACAAGATGGAATTGGAGTTAAGGAAGCTCGAGCTTCAGAAAGAGGAGAAAGAGAAACAATTGCAGGTGCAATTAGAAGAGAAACAATTGCAGTTGCAATTTGAGAAAGAGGAGAGAGAGAGAGAGAGACAGGAGAGGGAGAAAGATAAACAATTACAATTTGAGAAAGAGGAGAGAGAGAGACAGATGCAATTACAAAGAGAGAAGGATGAAAGTGAATTTCAAATTAGAGTGAAAGAATTTGAGCTGGCAAGTGAAAAGCACATTTCCATTTTACATACAAATTCAAGTTCTGACATTACAAAAAATATTAGGTTAGTTCCCCCTTTTAGCGAAGAGAAAGTAGACAAATATTTCGTTTATTTTGAAAAAGTTGCTGAAAATTTGAAATGGCCAAAGGAGCTTTGGACTCAATTATTGCAAAGTGTACTTTTCGGAAAAGCCCGAAATATCTATGGATCCCTGTCAGTACAACAGAGTTCTGACTATGATTTGGTTAAGGAGTGCATCTTAAGGGGTTATGAGCTAGTCCCTGAGGCTTATCGGCAAAAATTCAGAAACTATTAAAAAGAAACTGGACAGACTTCTATTGAATTTGCTAGAGAAAAAGAACAGTTATTTAAGAGATGGTGCTTAGCCAAGAAAGTTGAACATGATTATGAAAGTCTTGAACAACTTGTGTTACTTGAAGAGTTCAAAAACTGTGTTCCTAAAGACATTAAGAATCATCTTGAACAGCATAAGATTGAAACCTTGGAATATGCTACTCTTCCGGCCGATGAGTATTCCTTAACTCATTAAGTTCCTGTTGTAGGCTAATCATTCACTCAGCAGTCTACTGATTGAAAGGTATTCCAGCCTAATACAACTCCTCCTAAAAATCAATCTGGTACAACTTCTAAAAACCAAGCTTCTGATAAACTTGATTCAAAATCCTTGTCTATTCCTACGTGTACCTATTGCAAGAAAAAAGGACATGTCATTTCTGATTGCTTTAAATTGAAATATAGGCATCAGAATCAAGATAGACCTATCCCAAATGCTCTTATTTCTAAGAGGTTAAGGTCACGGTCATGTATTGAAAGCAATACATTTGTTGGGTCTCAAAAGACGCAGTCTGATTTTATTATGGAGAATTATGAACCATTCATGCCGAAGGGTTCTATATCACTCTTGGGTGATTTGGCCAATCCTATCCCTATAAAAATTTTAAGGGATACAGGAGCTTCTCAGTCTTTTGTTATCATGTATTTTGCCTTTTTCTGAGAAGTCCTGTTCTGATGAGAGTGTTCTCATTCAGGGAGTACAGTGCAGCTTTGTTAATGTTCCTCTCCATTCTGTTAATTTGTCATCCGACTTAGTTTCAGGACCTGTGACAGTCGGAATATGGTATAATTTACCCGTTGAGATCATTCATTTGTTGCTAGGCAACGACCTAGCTGGAGACAAGGTTGTGGTTAATCCACTTGTAACTGACAAGTCTTCTTTGGATCAGAAAGTTGATCCTATTGAAAAAGAATACCCTGAGTTATACCCAGCTTGTGCAGTTACCAGAGCTATGGCAAAGAAAGCTCTTGAGAATGATTTTGATAAGGAAGATATTCCTTTAGCTGACACATGTGTTGGTCAGGCTTTTGATGAGGTTGCTTTCACTTCTAATTTGGATCAATCAAAAGGTATTGATCACAGTGATCCTCTTTTAAATACTCATTCTCTTTTATCTAATCAGGGTGATAAACGACAATCACTTGTCGTCGAACAGGAAAAAGATCCTGAGATCTCCTGTTTGTTTCAGTGGGCCAATAGTGAAACTGAACCCACTGAAGTACCCGTCTGTTATTTCATTAAGAATGGAATTCTTGTGAGAAAATGGAGACCTCCCGAGGTACCTGCTACTGACGAGTGGTCAGTGAACTATCAGATTGTAGTTCCAAAATCTTACAGACAGGAAATACTTAGTTTGGCCCATGAAACTCCTCAGGCTTGTCATCTAGGGATAAATAAAACTTATAACAAGATCTTGAATCACTTTTATTGGCCAAAAATCAGAAGTGATGTTTGTAAATTTTGTACATCTTATCATACTTGTCAAATGGTAGGAAAACCCAATCAGAAGATACCTAAGGCTCATCTGCAACCAATTCCTGCATTTGACGAACCATTTAGCAGAATTATGGTAGATTGTGTTGGTCCCTTACCTAAGACCAAGTCAGGCAACCAATATTTGTTGACCATTATGTGTGCGTCAACAAGATTCCCGGAGGCAATTCCTGTCAGGAATATTAAAACCAAAACTATAGTAAAAGCTTTGATAAAGTTTTTACTCAATTTGACCTTCCCAAATCTGCCCAATCAGGTCAAAGGTCAAATTTCATGTCTGAAATTTTCCAGCTTGTTATGCTTGAATTTGGCACTCAGCAATTCAAGTCAAAAGTGAAACTATGGTTTCACAAAACTTTACTTGAGAGAACATGTGAGTCCTGTAATAGAGTTCATTCTCTCTTGCTCATTCTTCGAAATTTTCTTCAATTTAGTTTTTACGGCCCTTACAAAGTAATGAAGAAAATGAATGAGTTAAATTATAATAATAGTACTCTGATCTAAATAAATTAATGGAGTACTAGTATGTTGAAAGAGATAGCCAAGTAAATTATGCTATTAATTTTGTTCTACCTGTCCCACCAACTGAGGATTCAAGTGAAGAAATTCAATTGGACACCGTTGATCTTGGAGCAACAAATCTTTGAAATTCGGAAATTATGAAAGTTCTAGACCAGAAACTTTTACATTTGAAACAACAAGAAAGAAATGAACTTAAACAGTTATTATTGGAATATGAGCACTTGTTTCCAGATATTCCTACGAGGACAAATAAAATTTTTCATGACGTTGAAATTGTAGATTCAAAACCTGTGAAACAAGACCCATACAGGATGAATCCTCTCAAACAGGAATACTTGAAAAAGGAAATTCAGTATTTGCTGGAGAACGATTTCATAGAGCCCAGTAAAAGTGATTGGAGTTCACCATGTATACTTGTTCCGAAACCGGATAAAACTTTCCTTATGTACACTGATTATAAGAAGGTGAACAGTGTGACAAAAACAGAATCATTTCCATTACCAAGAATCGATGATTGTATTGATAAAATTGGAAATGTAAAATACGTTACCAAATTTTACCTTCTGATAGGATTTTGGCAAATTCCACTTACGGAAAGAGCGAAAGAAATTTCGGCATTTGTGACTCCAGATGGACTCTATCAATATAAAGTAACACCGTTTTTGTGATGAAGGGTTCCCCAAGTACGTTTCAACGCTTGATGAGTATGATTACCTCTGGTCTAGATAACTGTGATGCTTACATCGATGATGTCATCATCTATAACGACACCTGGAAAGGACATTTAGCCACGATTCGGAAATTCTTTGAAAGACTCACTGATGCTAATTTGACAATCAATTTATCTAAAAGTGAGTTCTGCCGTGCTTGTGTAAATTTTCTAGGACATATTGTGGGACATGGTCAAGTTAAACCTATTGATGCTAAGGTTAAAACTATCTCTGATTTCCCTGTGCCTGTCAGGAAAAAGCAACTGATGCATTTTGGGGTATGGCAGGATACTATCGAAAGTTTTGTTCCAATTTTTCTAATATTGCTGAACCTCTGACAAATTTGTTAAGTAAGAGAAACAAGTTTCTTTGGACCGAAAAATGTCAGGAATCTTTTGATAGTTTAAAAGCCATACTCAAAAGTGCGCCGGTTCTAACAGCTCCAAATTTCAATCAGTCTTTTAAATTATCTGTGGATGGAAGTGATGTTGGGGTTGGAGCAGTATTGATTCAAGAAGATAGAAATGGTGTTTATCACCCAGTGTGCTATTTCTCTAAGAATTTAAATAAGCACCAAAGAAATTCCTCAACAATCGAGAAGGAATGTTTGGCTTTAATATTGGCATTACAGCATTTTGAAGTTTACATTAGCTCAGCTCCTTCTCCGGTTGTTGTGTATAGTGATCACAACCACCTTACTTTCATCGACAAGATGAAAAATAAAAATCAAAGATTATTGAGGTGGAGTTTGTTTTTGCAATAGTATAATCTCAACATCAGGCACATCAGAGGAAAAGACAATTTGATTGCAGACGCACTTTTCCGTGTATGGAAATATTATTTCATATACACTTTATATAATTCATAAGAATTTTCTCATGTAATTTTTTTACCTCATGTATAATTTACATATGATAAAATAGAAAGCATTATTATATAAATCTTTCTTTTTTTCATTATGGGGGAAGTGTTACGTATATGTAATTAAATTGCTTGTGTGTTAGTTTTAAAATTCTTTTTTATTTTATTTTTGTTTCATTGCATTTTATTGTAATGATTATTTTCACGGGATTCGAAATTCTTTTCCAGTAATTCTGTTTATCTAAGACGTAAAACGTTATACATGAACAATATTTTTAGTTCATCTTGGTCCGCGGTAGTGTAAGCACTACGCGAAAACGATTTTCTATTGCCAAGGTCATTTTGTTTAGTCAGAATAAACAATGTTTTATTTTTAAATTTGTTTCAGAGTGATAGTAGATGGGGATTCTTCCTACGTGACAAATTGCATATTTGCTATAGCTTTGTTCAAGTGTTAAGAGACCACGTAATCTATCTCGCGAGAACGGGATGATAATTCGGGTGGATATAATACCCTTTATGAGCGCTCGTCAGTCAGTTGTATTTCGGACACCTTGAAGGCCGGAGAGGTATTTTGTTGTTGAAACCAGATTGTTTTTGAAGTTCATTTGTTTTTGGAATTTAATAATTTATTCTCTAGAAAACCAAACGAGTGTACTGTTTTATAAATTCTGGGAGAAAGAAATTCAGTGGAAATATATTCTGGAATTATTAGGAAACATAAACTGTGATTCAACTGAGGAATTGTTGCTGTTTGTACATGGACCACATCTGACGTCATAGTCTTCCATATTGAAACGTCGTCGAGATTCGAACCTGGATTCTAATAGAACTATTTAGTGATAGGACTTGTATTTTTCATTCTTAGGATTAAATTTTGGATTATATTCACAAACCGTAAGTCCTATTTTCCAATTTTTACATTTTTTTCTCGGGAAATAAATTATTTTGTTAACATATACAAAGCTTGTTGTCTTCTCTATTTTCTGTTGTTATTATTGTACGAGCCTACACGTAACATAATACACTGGATTTTAGACTTAACCAATGGGAAGCCTTGGCATCACCAGCTTTAACGTACGGAAATGCCCAAATACAATCTCAGAGTGTAAGCGATGAAAGATATTTATAGTACTAGAATATGTATCTGCTATTATTAACAATGTTTTCTTCTTGTATATCGACTTCAGTGACCTTCTGAACAAGCGTATCTCAACCCCATTGCCGGAATTAACAGACAGCGCATGTTGCTCTGGACCTGGAGAATATCTATAAATTTATTCCCGCAAAACAAACAGATGGAATTGAGTTCATGTTTTGTTCGTGTATCTGTCAGAAGGGATACCTAAAACAAATGTTAAAGTTTACTTCTACAACCAAATAATAAGCATAGGTTTGAGTGCTCTTCTGCTTTCTAAAACAAAGAATACATTTTCCATCAGACCGAAAGGTCATAACTAAAACAACTTCACAACCGCTTTCTTCCCAGAAGCAAAAATCAACTTATACATCGATAGGTTATGTATTATTATTATGACTCACAATTCAAAGTATTAACCCATCTCTCGGTCACCGCTCCGGTGGCCTAGTGGTTAGGGCGTCTGGCTCGGATGCAAGAGGTCGCGGGTTCGAACCCCGGCCGAGTCATACCAAAGACTTTCAAAAATGGTACTAACAGCTGCCTCGATTTGCGCTCATCATTAAGAGGTTAGTGTTAGGACTGGTCGGC
>JAECUM010040021.1:0-10454 GCA_016617855.1 Megalonaias nervosa | reverse complement strand
CAAACTGTCCCTGGTAATCTTAGGCCCTTTCCGTACCATGAATGTGGAGTCCCTGGTAATCTTAGACCCCTTCCCTTTTTTTTGATTCCCTTTCCTGTTGCTTTCTTTAATGCCATTCCAACAGCGGTTCCAACAGCGCCTAATGCAGCTGCTTTTGCAACAGCTGGGGCTGCAGCGGCTATTAATGCTGGTATAGCAGCAAGAAGTGGAAATATACCACCCGTCTTAATGATATCTTTAATGGCACCCGCAGAAAGATTAAGTTTTGGACCTTTATTTGATTTTTTGGCTTCATCGAAATGCCTGAGCTGACGTTCTGTAAGAGATAATTTATTTGAGCCACTCATCTGATCTTTCTTTAGTGATATTTTTAATCCACAGTTATTTTTTGATGCTGATTGTATCCTTTTAATCTGACCAGGAGTCAGACTAACATTAACGTGATTATACGACATTATAATATTCATAAACGATCTAATTACATGTTTTCTACTGGAGCATCAATGACTCTCATTCGTCCACCAGCACCTTCAAGTAACATTGATTTATCGCTGAGTATGACAGCAATTGCTCTGTAATTAGGAATATCTATAATATTTCTGTTAACACGAGCTCGAAAGTGTATATCGACTACTGACTGTCTGGCTAAATCTAAATGTTCGAGCGAAAAGTAATAAATTGGATATAGGGTTGTAAAATCCAATTGTGATATTTGTAAACCTGTATCAATATTTTGATCACGACCCATGAACGTCATTAGACGATGATATGCACGTGCTACATGATTTTGTTCAAAATTCAGTAATATATCTTCGGATGGTTCTTGATGTCCATTTATTCTTAAAGAAACTTCGGAAACACCAAGATTATCAAATATCATTAAACTTTTTATCTGATTACCTACACGTGTATTATCCTGAAGCGCAATAAATATATGTCGTGGCGCAGAAACACCTTGCTGAGAGGCTATTTGCCATGTAAATAAACCATTAATTGCACTCTGAACAGCATCTGTGGTCATTGTTAACCATGACAACGCTGATTTACCACCTTGATTCATAAAAGCAAGTGGACGTTCTTCTTCAGGTATTGTTGGAGTCATCACCAGCATCCATAATGAAAGTTTGGTTAATACTACTTTACCATGAAGTGCAGCAGTTGCAGCAGGATCAACACCAGCGGGATGCCATATTGCATCATCGTCTGTAGCCTTTCGTACGAGTACAACAGTATGTTTAGCTCCGAAAATAACTTTTCTGACATTTCTGCAAAATCCAAATATGTGTGAAAGTGGAATTGCACAAGAAAATCTCCTATTACCTTTCAACATTGATTTACGTGTTGTAAATCCTAAATTAAATTCTGGATTAGCACCATGAACCACCGGCCACACAGCAGCGTCAGCGTTGTTGGCGTTGTTTCTAGGTCGTCTTATATTATATTGTATGTTGTTAGGGTAATCAGTTGTATCCTTTGCAAACATCATTGATGGACCAGCTGATCTTGAATAATCGTCGCTGTATCTTGCTAAACCCAATATTGTTGTAGCAACATCAACGTCTTTCTGAATTGATTCAATATTTTTACCATCAATCATATAAGTGGCGCTGTCAAATAACGCCATAATACCATTATTAACAAAACTAAATCTGTCATCGGCTCCATATGCAGTATTATCCATTTTAAAAATTTCACCTTCTACTTCAATAAAAGCCTCAGCGGGTAAGAAATACCTACTTGTATCCTGAACTTGTAGTTCAATTCATCCACGCTGATCTGGAATTCGAGCGTCATAAGAATAATATTGATAATCACGCACAGACTCATCTTTAAGTACTGGTGCGTCCATGTCAAATGCTGGATCAGATATGCGCTTGAACATCTTTATTATAATTATTATCGTTTAAAACGAAGACCACTTCGGGAAGTGAGACCGCTTCCTGCTATCAGACTAGCGGTTATATTTTTTTTCTTTTTCTGACATTGGTACATCAGCCAACTCTGATAGCTTTTGATTAGCAACTTGATTTATTATTTTACTGACATTTGGAGGCATTACTTCAGTGCTAGGTAATTTTACAGGTTGAGGTTTTCGTCGTATTAATCGTGCTAGTCTATCTTTAATCGCTGAAAATGCTTTACTAGCAACATTACCCATAGCACCAATACCTTTTTCACGAACAACATCAATAGCTTTCATTCCTAGTTGCTTTGCGATCGGTATGGCTTTTGGGGCTATCCTTCTAAATAGACCCTGAACAACATCACCTAGTCCATCTCCGTAGGTTGTTTTGTATACTGGTAATCGTGAGTTTATTACCCTGACCATAGTTGGTCCACGGTGAGTACTATATACGATCATTTTATTATAGTAATTGTATTTAATTACGTACTCAGTCACTATAGTAGTCATCGGCAATTTCATTAATAAGAGACTGAAAAACATCAACGTCCATGATACCACCTGTAAATAACCGTCTGCAAATATCAGCCGCCTCATTAATTATTTCTGGAGAATTATTACCAGCTCGTTTTCCTCCGATGAGAATTTCTAGTCGTTCAACGTCAGAGATAACGTTATTAGGACATAGAGTAAAATCACCTCCGGTAGAGAGACCTCTTCCAATAACACTTAAATAGGATATTGGAATAATTTCATCGATTTCAGATTCTGGTACTTTTAATTTAAATAATTTGTTTCTAATTTCCATTAGGTTATCAATATTATTCTCAATTCCTGATTTAAAGGGTTCTGAAAGGAAGAATTTACTCTTTCTTAATGAATCTATATTTTTTTTATGTTCTATAGCATCGGCAGTTAATCTTTTAATTTTATTTTCTAATATCTTCGCAGATTTAGATGATTGTTGTTCTTCCAGAATTTTCCATGGGGATGGCGACAAATATTTTGATTCTTTTACTTTTCGTCCTTTTGCTGCTTCCTCTGGTGTTGGTTGTAATGGCGGTGGTAATGATAATGATGGTTGTTGTGGTAGTGGTGGAGATGGTGGTGATGATCTTAATGGTGGTGGTAATGATAATGATGGTTGTAATTCCAATGTTGTTTCAGGAGCAGGCTGTAATTCCGATGTTGTTTCAGGAGCAGACTGTAATTCCGATGTTGTTTCAGGAGCTGGTTTTTTTCTTCTTATATATTTTCGTTTTGGTCTTGCTACTGCTACTTCTCTTGCTTTTCTCTTCTCTACTTTCGCCTGTATCTTGATTTCTTTCTCCTTTCTATCTCTTTCTTCCTGCATTCTAGCTAAAATATTAATTTTATTTATATAATCTCGATATTTTGGATCATCAGATTTAACTTTTTCAAAATTCGTGTTTATGCGATATATTGCTTTATACCACTGATCACGGTTTCTAATACCTTTAACGTTTTCAGGTTTCATTAATGTTTCTCTCCGACTAAAACCAGTAAAAGCAAGCACAGCTAATAGATTTGCGTCATCAATCCCCCTAATTGTTTTAACAGCATCTACAGTAAATTTATTTTCCAATTCAGCAGTAGTATTAATTACAACATTATATTGTGGAGCTGATGCTTCAGCGACTACAGGTATTGGCTGAGCAGCAACTATATCAGCTGGAAGTCCACGTAAAATTCTTTTTGTCTGTTTTGTTCTCTCTGCTATTTTTTCAGTTGCCTCAGCGGTTTTCTCTAAAACAGGAAGAAGAGGTTTAGTTGTCTCTGTAATAGGTTTAAATAATTGTTTTGTATCCTCTTCAAATTCAACATGAGATTCCTGACGTTCTTGTAATTGTTGCTTGACAGCATCACGAACAGGTAAATATTTTCTAATTGCCTCTAATCGCTCTCGAGCTAATCTAGCTGAATGAGGTTCTCCGATGACAACCATATTAATAATATTTATACTGACTATTTAATTTACAGCAGCAGGCAGGGTGACCGACAAAAATTAAGTGACCCGACGAGTAAACTAAACGCATTATAACATAAAAAACAAAAAAGTCAAAAATAAAATAATAAAAATGAGCTAACCCAAACAATTTATTATTCGTTTTTCAAACTATACGGTAATAATAAAAGTTAGGAGGTTCTGTTTAAAGTTATTGACCTTATTTTTCAGCCTCTGTAGGAACCTTTATTTTTGTAAAATAAGGTCTCGTACAAAGTGGTCTGTTCACCCTGCCTGCTGCTCAAGCACGCTGCTTGAATTCGTCCTTTCACATATGGCGAATCAAGATCGATGTAAAAAACTGGAAGGGAATCTTTGCTCCTATTAGCAAATTGAACTTCCACTGTCTCACCTGTATAATCAGCAGGTTTAACAAATTTGCAATCCACCAAAGCTGGATAACTACAGCCGATGTCATACAACACAGTAGCCTTCTCTCCATTTACCGTAGCTGTTGCTGTATTCGACCACTCCACTGGATTACACTTTCTACCAGTGTCTGGTGTCACTACATTTATTGTGGGACGATATTTCCTACAGTTCTTGAGAATATGGCCAGGTTTGTTGCAACCGTAGCACACAACTTCATCTTTCTTACCAGGGGTACCTTTATCTACCCCGTAGGACCTTCCTGAGCCACGGAACTGATCACGGCTGGGATTATCAGCTCCTAGCTTCCCATCATTTTGACCATTCCGCATAGGAGGTGTCAAACCGTTAGCTCTTCTAAAGCCAGGGACGCTGGTTCGATCCCTGCCACTCCAGGTGGTCGGACGAGAGTGTGCACTCTCATATCGCTCAGCCATCACACTGATATCTTCTAATGTTGCGAAATCACGCTCCGCCAAAAATACGATCGGGTCTTTCCGATAAGTACTGAGGACATGTTCCTTCAATATCTCTTCCCGTATGCCTTCTTAAGTAAGCTCCGCTCCTGTCATTTTCATCCATTTATCGAAGAGCACGCGCACACGAGTATGAAATTTTGCGTGTGTCTCCGTGGTTCGTTTAGACGACTGTCTGAAAAGTTTACGAAAACTTTCAGCCGACAGCTCGTAATGCCGTAACAGCGCTTTCTTGAGAGCGTCGTAGTCATCTACTTCAGTGGGTGCCATGTTATGGTAGACATCCCTTCATAACCTAATTCGTCTTGACAAATAGACTTAAACTCTTTGTCTAACTGCCTAACAGTTGCCATCCTAGTCTACTCGACTGTATCATCAATCAACTTACCTAGATTAGTACTCATTAACCTTTTACTGCCTTACAGGAAACAGCTTTCTTAAGAATACTTACCCGTATTCTATCCTAGTAAATTCCTAACCTACAGACTTACTTGAAATCACTCAAGAGTAACCTAACAGCTTTTGGCAGTACAAAATTCTGACTTTTCCCCAAATTCGGTTTGCTCCCACCAACAAGTGCAAATTACTCCCCCAAGACTTCCTTAATTATCTCTTCTCACAAGAGTAACTAAAGGCAATATTTCTTCTGAATTACTTGAATTCAGACAACGACCACGCTATCAGTAGTTCAGGTACGGAATCTTAATTTCTTACAATGTCATAAAAAACATTAAAGAAAATCTCAGCAATGGCATGCACAAATTACAAAACTGCATAGATATTGACTCAATTCACACTCGTAATTCCTTATTTAAATAATAAACAAAGTTATCACTGCTATGGTACTACATTTCTATTCAATATCTGCTCAGATCTGCAATCCATTGTTCAAAATATCCCGGACGGTAGGCCCCACTTTGTAACGGGGGGCTTTAAACAATAAAGCCTCTTTAATTGATTTGGCGATCGTTAACTAGGGAATGACCTCCCACGGTGTTATTGCCCAGTGTGGACTGATAGATGGAACGTTACCAGATAACTGAGTAAGGCTATTGAAAGAAACAAACAACTACGAGCCCCCTTTACCAATAAATAAAAATAAATTTAATTAATTAATACATAACCAAAATTTCACTTTGCAATCCAACAGATTTACATTGATGGAATTTAGTTGCAGTGTTCAATTTACATCATGTTACGAGTAGTGAATTATAGAATACAATTTCCAAGCTTGACAGCATCACCTGGCGTCTCTCTCTCCTCTTGTCTTGTATTTCCACTTCTAATGTGTACGCTTTGGTCCCCTTTCTGACCCTGATTATTCCGACCTCTCTTAGATGCGGACTTCCCTCTTTGACTGACCCATCGGGTTTTCCTTTTCTCTCGGATGGGTATAAAACTGTACCCTTAATGCTGTTTTTTCCCCCCACACAATCGTGTGTCAAATTTCTATAGCCTGTCGTTTTCCTTCCAAGACAGCTACCTGACCTCTATTTGTTAACGAGGGAAGCACAAGTATTTTGTCCCCCGGAGTTGGACCTGTCTTCTCACAAGGCCAGAATCGAACAAAAGAAATTTGTCTAAAGTTGCGACCTATAAATTCTCAGTCTCCCAAAGTGTACGCCTTAATGTTTCCTGACCAATCCGAAACAACTGTTCCTAAACCTTCCCCCCAAATAATCATGTCTTTCATCAGATTTTAACAGCCTAAAATATGCTGCAATTAGCTTTCCTTTGAAGATCAATTGTTTGATATTGAGTCTCCTCCAACCGATACGGTCAGTAATTCTATGTATTCTCTGTGGCTATACCATTACGATGACCTTGTCAATTCCACTGAAGCTTAAACGTAGACCCTTTTATGTTTCAGAGATGAAATAAGAGAAATATCAGTGAACTTCCTCAAGACCTTTCTGGCTTGACTATGAAAACTTCAATGCACAATTTATTCAACCTTAAGTTTCAATAAGTCTTCAAAATTCACCACATTACACATTATTTCTTTCAGAACGCAAAACTTTTAACAAATATGCCAAAAAATTATTGATTTGATCAACTTTCTAAAATTAAGAAATTGAGTTGCAAAGTAGACCATTTATAAACAAAATTTAAACTTCAGAGACAAGTTGAATATATATTGACAGTGATAAAACTTCTAGACTTATTATTATTATTATTATTATTATTATTATTATTATTATTTGCTTTTAGACCAGGCATTCATTGCAAATAATAGTTTCACATATTGCCTAGATTTATGAGAATAATTCCATGATTGCACAATTTGATAGTTTTAGGGCCAAAATAAAGGAAAAGACTTGAGTGTTTTCATATGCTGTAATCAAGAATCAAACCCGGTAAATTGTAAATAATTCCAAATTTGTTACGATTACAATGTATTCTGTTAAACCCCATGACTGTTTCAATAGGGGCTCAGTTTGAGAAGGTATGATTTGTTTTACCTAAAATGGTTGATGTCATTGTATAGGAGAGGGTACACGGTCATATGATGTTGGACAAAGCGTATGGATATCGGAAAAGATATTAGACTGTACAAACGGCTCATTTCGTCTCCGAAATTCTCATTCTCCGCGCAATCGACTAGTCCACACAGATGAACTATATCAGCAGTATTATCAAGTTGTTACTAAAATATATTAAAGGAATGTTTCTTTCTATTCTTCTAAAAAATACCTGAATTTAAACGGAAAAAGCAGCAATATAAAAAAATCAAATGTCACATCTTGCATGTTACATGTAGCATATCGTGTCTACTTGACGAATAATTACACACGATAGAACCAATGTATGCCTCTTGGGACAGAAATCATTGATCGTATATTTTTCTGTCTGTCTGACTGCGGTTAAAGGAATATCATTTGATGGCTTAAATAAATCTGCGACTTTCACTTCATGAAACGTTGACCTTCTAACATGGGCAATGCTCCATACACGAGAGAGAGAGAGAGAGAGAGAGAGAGAGAGAGAGAGAGAGACTTGGATCCATAATTTGGGAAATATATCCACATAAACCCGCAACAGGACAATTCGATACATTAAGGCGTTCCTTTTCGCCTAATGTCACTCTTGAAAGTAGCGTACGCATTTTTCTAAGTAGCTCAAGTGTAAATTTTCTTTCTCAGACTGAATACCGTAGTTAGATATCCCTGCTGTATGCATTTGTACAGATGGTAGGCATCCAACTTGTTGCGAAACAGTAAAATAATTTAAGTATGGTTAATTAAGCAAAAATTTCGAGGTTGTATTTTGCGTCCAGTGTCCTCTTTAAACCATTCCGTGAAGATACTGTGAGCAATAAAATTAATATTTTAACGTACGAAATAGCCAACAATATCTGTACATTAGCCACCAAGATTTATCATTTTTACGATATGAGATCTTTACAACGTTCTCATACTCCATGTTTTAATTAACAATCTAACAACAATGTACATATCATTTTGATTATTGCAGCCATTATTGCAGCAACTTTCGTTTCTTATAAGAAAACTCTCTCTCTCTCTCTCTCTCTCTCTCTCTCTCTCACACACACACACACACACACACACACACACACCTCACCCACACACCTAAGGTGTCTTTCCAGCCATGAAAATGAGAATTATGCTTAGCATACATTGATGAAATTAGTTACATGGAAACTACGCGTAAATTTTCAAACTGTGGAGTATATTGAATAGCCATAAAAACCCCGCGTCCATTAGCTTGTTTCAGAAAGGCCTAATTTAAGCACTTTTCATTATCGCCTTGAGTGTAAGATAAAATACTTGTATAAGCGATATTATTATTTATTGTCATTATCATTATCGTCTTAAACACTTACATTCACCTTTACAGAAATATACTCCTTTTCATGGTGATAGATCTCATTTCATTGGAAACAATAATCATTGTAGTAAAGTATGCTTATCAAACGACAACGATGTCTTCCCCCTAGCTCTTCTTTGTATGCTTTCAATCAGAAAACTCCTTGCTGGAATGTTTTATCTAACGTCACTTGTTTGTTACACTTCATAAGCGTACACCGGCACTTTTGCCTGTGACGCCGTTGTACATATGATCCGGTAAAAAGGAATATATTTCAAAGCAATACTATAATAATGCATACAATATGCAGGTGTATAGGAAAAATCACATAAAGAAACTTAATGTAACATTCCTGAAAGTTTTCTTATATTTATCATATTTTGGTTTTGGGGCATATTTTGTCTGAGGAAAAATCATATAATTACAATTAAAATGTTTACTTGTTAGCAAAAATATTAGATTTTTTTTTTTTATTAGACTTACCTTATGAGCTATTTTGGAACTTGAAAACTGTCTTGCACCTCTCATAGCCCATTACTTTCGAAACGCAAATAAATGGGAACGCACGATATAAAGTTACAGGGGAACGTTTTATTTTAATTTTATTATAATTCGTAAGCTTATCAGCAAATAAAGAAGATTAGATAGATCAAAATAAATTTTAAAGATATAAAATATCAAGATTCTCGTAAAGTTACCGTTAAAGAAAAATTGCTTATATGTCATATGTAATGAGATTCAGAAGCATATTACATAAATATAATTAAGAACAAAATGTAGAAAATGCTGATTTAAGTATGAAATATATACAAAAAGTATGTTTTCCTTATAAATATACACAAATGTTTATACAAACGAGCCACCTCGCAACATCAGTAACGACAGTTCTACATGAACCAAGATAAAGATGTGCACCATTCTAAACAGTCATGCTCATGTAGTTAACTAAGACATGCTGGCATCCAGTATTACGGTACGAACTGAACAACCCATTTGGAATGGATATTAATGTTAAGGGAACATTGTGTTAAAAATAAACAACAACACTAGTTGTGATTATGTATGAGTTGTAGTTTCTGTCAGGCTTTAAACAAATCTAGTCTCTTGTTGGAAACATGTGTTAGTACATATCTAGAATATGTTTTGAATTCTGAATGATTGATTTTGTTTAAATGGGATACTCATCATTGAAAATGCCTTTTGACTGGATAACTCTTACTCCCTTTCTTCCAAGCAGAGTTATCTCCCTTAATTGCAATGCCGTACCTGGTTTTGTCCTTGTGATATTGACAATCAAACATTGCTCGTGATGGGAGTGTGTGACGCGCATGCTGCAGTAGGAAAGAAAATGTGTTTATTTCACCAAACGTCAGCATTGAAATCTATGGAAAAACAGTTGGCATTGTGATACCATCACATGATCAATATCTGATGCCTGCTAGGGCGGGAAGAGGTCTTATTGGTTGGAGAAAACACAATTAGCAAAATTGCGTTTTTTCGAGGTAGATGTCTTTGTTTCATTTCACAATTGATCAAGAATGTATATTTATATATGAATCAATGTTAATAGGCGTACACAAATGTCGTGGTCATGACGTCATTGAAGATTCATTTTCTCGTTAGCCGAGAGTCTCTGACGCTGCATCAAAACAGGGTAGTTTCAAGAAAGGGTGCTGTAAGGTATTATTATTATTATTATTATTATTATTATTATCATCATTTTCGTAGATTGATATAAAAACAACGTTATATTTAAACGAGTGGTACGTTCCAGCCACGTGTTAAAATATATCGTGCTTTTTTAAATCACAAGATGAAATATATTAGTTATTAACATGGGAAACGAACATTT
>JAECUM010040019.1:0-23689 GCA_016617855.1 Megalonaias nervosa | reverse complement strand
CAGCATTAAGAGGTTAGTGTTAGGACTGGTCGGCCTGGTGTCAGGATAATGTGACTGGGTGGGACATCATGCTACATGTCTGCGGCATGATGCCCCAGTGCTAGGCATCACTATAAACTGCCACACTGCAGACATCGTAGCGATATGACTCAAAAATTGTTAAAGCTACGTTAAAAATCCAAATCACACACACACACACACACAGTCCTTCACTGACACTAAGGGCAATACTCTAACGTCTTAGTTTTCATTATTCATTATTCTTCGTCCTCTCTTGTTCTCCTACAATACTAATTTCCCTTTTATGGTCGCTAGCACCTGATTATGTTACCACGCTTCGCTTTAATATATGCCTCTTTTGACTTCTTTCTTATGCTATAGTTCTTTAAATATTACTTTTTCTGCGTTTGTTGCTTCTTTTCGCCTTTTATCGTCTCTTGACGCCTCTTTACTTGCGATTTAGGCAATTCCGCGTTTGTCTGGGCATGCTCGATTGGAATTAGCAGAGTAGGAACATGTTGAACCACAAACCGAACAAAGAAAAACTTTGGTTCTGGCCCGCTGCGTGATGTGGCGAGTAGTCGGTGTATTCAGAATTTAGATGGCGTGAGGCATGTGGAAAATGTACAAATGCATCTTCGTTAGCCAAAGTTCCGATGTGTTAAGCCTATCTACACCTTGGCTGGCAGATCGTTCAGATATTTCGGTACTTCGGGTCTGTGAATTTCATTGGATGCGGCGCAAGCCCCCGCATCCAATCAAAATCAAGTTGTTCAAATTTGAAAACTGTTCTTACAAGATAGAGACAAGTGGAGCACACAACTGGATAGACTCATAAATAAGCAATTTTCCACTGCCGGTCTGTGTTTGTACAAATACATCCTTTCCCTCAAATACACACGTAATGACTTCTCTCTGGTATATAGTCATCCTTTCGATGTTAAGCTTACAAAGTTTCCTTTTGAAGTCAATTGCATACACCCTTTTCAGCAGACGTACAATGCATCGCTGTTACACGCATAGTATTGGTTAGTTGGCATTACATACTACGGTAGACAACTGACGAAATCCAACAGATGTCACTAGGACCAAGCTCTGAAATATCTGTACGATCCGCCAAGGTCTAAATAGGGTTAACACATCTGAACCTTGGCTAGCGAGGATGGTACACATGTAGCATATGAAGTAAATTGTTTAGTAACACGAAGACCGAAAAGCAGTATTCATATTCTCACCCTGATAGTAGCTTTAAAGACTGATGCGCACTGTCTAGTACACATTGTCTCATACCAAATATATAGAGAAATATCGAATCCATTGCATAATCTTTGGGGAAATAACAAGGGTTGGTTGAATCCCAATCTAATAACAATTTTCGATTGGAATGAAACGTGGGAACATTTTAACTTTGCCCTTATAATGACTATACTGACTAATCGAGCACGCCCTAAAGCGATGGCAATTTTTGTTTTGTTTTCTTTATAGACCTCACTGCTAATGTTTCGTGAAATAAATATACTTTCTGGTTTACCTCAGCATGCATATCACACTGTGATAGAGAACAATGTTATATTGTCAATTTGACAAGGACAAAACCAGGTACTCCATTGTATGTAAGAGAGATAACCGTAGGAACTGTCACATTTCCCCAAAAAAAAAAATACAAAATATGAACTTGACATGAATTAACATAATCTCACATGTTGTTAAGAGGGTTAACTTGTTTTATTATTATTATTATTATTATTATTATTTGAAAAAAGCTTGACAGATACTACAACTCTTACATAATGCACCAATCACAACTAGTTTTGTTGTTTATTCCCGAATACAATGCGCTTACACCTTAAGCTCCACCCACATGGACTTGCACAATGGGTACCATTATATCCGGTTACTACAAACACCAAAAAGCACTGAAAAAAAAAAAACAAAAACAAAAAAAAGCAACAAATAAGTAGGGAAATTTCTTGGTTTAACGCCGCACGGAAACTAGCGACAAGTGACAGAATATTTGCGGACGTCTATGTTTTCGATGACATTACAGAAATGACTAAAAAAAATGAAACCGCATAAAATATTAAATAAACTGTCGTCAAAATATGATGAACTGTCCCAACCGAAAGGACTTCAACAAATTTATGACCAACAAAAAGAAAAAAAGAAAAAGAAATAAAAAAAATAAAAAAAATAAAATAAAATAAAATAAAAAAATCAAAGGAAAGAATAGCTCCAAGGCACTCCAACAATATTGCTGACCAAATCAGACATCTCGAAAATTTGGTAACTGAAAATAACTCGTTTGTACGATCAGTTATCAGGACCAGCGGTAAACCCCCCTTGTGTAATTGCGTACACAGACGAAGAAATAACGGACATTGAGAATCTTGGTTGCTCCGGGAAAACTGTACTTGGCTTTGACAGAATTTTTATGCTTTGTAAAATGCATGTGATGGTAACATGTTACACACACACACACACACACACACACACACACACACACAAGCAACTGACGGTAAAACGAGTCAGAACAGTTGAAATACCAATCTTTCTTGGACCGCTCTTCACGATAATGACGATTGTGAAACTTAGTCATTTTTTCCATCACTTGAAAGTAAAACTTAAGGGTTCAGATCTTAAGAGCCTTGTAACTGGAGATGATGATGAGAAGGCTCTAGTCAAAGGCATTACGGCAGTTCTGCCCGAAGCAATACACCTTTTGTGCACACGCTATTTGCAAGAGAATGTTAGGCATAAATATATGAGGCGCCATAGCGGACAAAAGCTGGTTCAATGAGAAAGTTGCAGTTGAAATTTCGATGTCGTATGTTGAGAAATCCAATATCACGTGTTGAATCAAATTGCATGTCCTTAAAGTTCCATTTTCTAAATCGATATTTTAGATTTTATATGTTGAATTATATAGTGGTGGTTTAAAGTTCTATTTCCTTACGTCGACGTTTTGCAGAGTACATTTTGAATTACACAGCGGTGGTTGAAATTTCAATATCATATGTCGCGAATCACTAATTCGCACGTTGAATGTAACTGTTTGTGATGAAAGTTCCATTTCGTATGGCAAGTATTTATATTTCATCTGTTGAATTTCACAGCAACGAGAAGCAGCCTCCTTGTTTAAAAATAACGCGGACCGTACAAGTGCGACCTCTAGCGAAGAAATTGATAGTAATTCTCGACCTGTGAATGGTAACTTTCAAACTGTAAAAGCATAAAATGTAATGGCGCCTCATAACTGAATAAACGAATGATGTATCTTAATAGTAGTAAACTAAAAGGCGGATCCTCAACCAAGTGCGGATTCTAGACCAGAGACACCCACCCCATCAAAATAAATATATTCTGACATTTTTTTCACCACCTCTCCTCAAAAAACCACCCTCATCGAAATTTTCAGTAAACAAAGAGGCGGATCTTGGATCAAACCGATTTTGTAATTTTATTAAGGAGTCATTTTTAGCTAAAAGAGTGGCCAGATATTTTTTTTTCGATCTTGGAGAGGAGTATCCTAAACCAAAAGTTATATCTCTAATAAAAATATATACTGCGGTAAAAAATATACTATACAAAATATCAAAAATAATCAGTAAGCGGTTACCCGTCACTGTGAACCTTCATTGCCTGTGGTTCCTTTGGGGGCCCTTTTGCATGATGATGTCTTTCTTATGACCGTTATTGGCACCCCACAAAGTTTTCCTTTTGGCAACATTCTTTCTGAATGTTTCTTTATTGGGTACTCTTCAATGAGGTAGAGAGCTCACTATGCTACTGATTATTTTAGGGGGCTTGCATAGACACATCCCCCAGCGAATCACTAAACGAAACGAAACTTTAGAGATTCATTGCGATTTCATATAACCCCCACCAAATTAAACCCCGGGATAAGTGCAAAACGCACTCACCACGTTGTTCAACGTGATGAGGATTACATGAAACCTTGTGGCGGTGCCCCCCATCTTGTAAAAATTTTTGGTAGCCCAGGACCATACCCACCGACATATGCCAGTGATAGGAATCCAACCACAGACATGTATATATTCGAGAAATTACTATATAAATACCAGTTACCTGTGTGAATCATTCTGAAAATATATATATGTGTATGTGTGTTTGTGTGTGTTTAATCGCGAAATTTAAAATATATTATACAGAAAAACGAAGCGGCTGTGTATTTATACAGAAAAAACGACAGGGCTGTTTACATTATAGACAGAGACATTTTCATGGTTACTGTCATCCTTTACGTGTACATTGTAGGCAGGTCTGAAAATCAATAGGTGGTTTTTTTTACCAAACCTATAAAGATTCAGTGAATTCTGTTTTAGAAACAGACAGACAGACTAATTCACCTGGAAATCACTCAACATACAAAACGAACTCACTAAATAAACCCGGAAATCACCAGCAGCGCTTTATTACAGATAGTCTGAAAATCAATACCGACATAAAGTGCATTCATACTAATCTATGTTCGACAATCCAGATACGATTTTTAAACAAGCTGGAACGGTATTATCTCCCTTCTATAATGACCAAGTGCTAAAGTATTAATTCCGTCTTTACAATATCTTTTATCATCAAAATTACTTAGTCCACGTTTAATAATCGTATCAATTTCAAGTTTGTGATGATTTGATCTAATGACATTTGTCTTAATAAAACTGACATTATTATTTAGAGCGGTTTTAAAATCATTAAAATTTATCATCTTTTTCACATATCCTTTTTTTGTAAGTTTATTGTCATCTAATATGACAGCATACATCTTACTCCTTAATCCAGCGAACTCTCTCACTGGCACAAACATAAATTCTTCCTTAAATTTACCAATAACTTTTTTATTTGCATTATCATTAAATCCACTACTAGTCGGATAATCAGATAAATCAAATAAGTCACGGTGTTTATAAATGTCCTCATAGACATCTTCACATTTTATATTATAAACTAGCGAATCTGTATCAGTAAATAGCAACTCCGAATCTGGCCACTGCTTTTTGGTAAAATTATAGTGAAAGTCGTACATTAGCCACTTTGATATATCAAGTACAGCTGCACCAACATATATTGGTTTATTTCAACTTTAAATTTGTCTTTCATCGTTGTATTGCAGCAAGATTTTCATTAAATATTTTCATGCTGACAAAACCGTCATTGTTAACTAATTTATTTCTACGATTTATATCATTAACAATTTCAATATTAGCTCATTTTCTAATGTTTTCCATTGTCTTTCCAAAAATTGAGTTATTCATTAACTTTAAAAAGTTTTCCTCAAAGTCGGTCTTAGCCACAGCACGACGTTTGGTATTTAAGTCAATATAATTTGACATCCACCTAGACTGATTAAATTTTAGCACACGATGGACTTTTCTCAGAATTAGTCCAGCATCTACTGCTTGTTTTAAATTTTTATAATGTGTCACGTAATTTCTTTTATTTAATAAATTTGGAACTAACTTATTAACAATCGAATTTTTTGCTGTTGTCATGGCTCGTTGTTCAGGTGATAGTAAACTGTAATCTATCATCATCGATTCTGCACAAAATGGGTAGTCGTTATGTAGATCATGTAACGAACTAGGGTAATCTAGATCGACTTCAATAAAATAACTGACATCGGAAAAATTATTATTAATTTTTCTGGGTAAATCTTTTTCAGTTTCTTTAAGAAATTGATCTGGAGTTATCCAATGAAACCCACCGCATTGCATTGGCTCTGACATGGCTCAACCATACAAATTGACACAATCTAGATAAATAATATGATTAGATGGGAGATTTTTATCATAATTTTTTAGATATTTATTATTAGCTACTGCATATGTTTTTGTTATAACACTAATTCCGCCTCTGATACCTTTTCCAATAAAATTAAACATATCGACATCTGTTAAGAGATCCAGTTCTATTTTGCTTGTTTTTAGTAGAGCGTCCCATGACAGCCCGGGAGCAAAATAATACCAACAAGGATCTAGTCCATAATTGCTGTAGCTTACTCGACGAAAACTTTCAAAAACATCTGCTAGTAATAAAACATCTGTTTTCAAATATAAATCATGATAATCACCAAATGTTTGACAACTAAATTTATTCCAAATATTTTGTGCATATTTATACTCGTCGTCTGTAATATCTTCATTTTTGAGCTGTGAGTAAAATCTGTCTTAGCTAGGCAGAGAAGTTTCATCAAATCTGCTCCAGTCGTCGAGATACTCATATGGAAAGATACCTTTTTTGTCAGATCGATATAGTTTTCACCAAAGCAACTTCGCAGATTATTAAAAGTGCTACAACCTTTTACGAGCACATCTAATGATGCTGCCATAAATTGCAGACTGTCAATAAAACGTAATTTACCAAGAGTAATTGACATATAGTTTTCAAAATTATTTGGTATACATTTTATCTTATTATTTAGTTTTAGTTTAGATTTAATTTCCTCGTTACCAAAAGCTTCTACAATAATATGACTATCATAGCCGCGAAAGTTATGTAAAACGACAGGTATAAACTTTGGTGCATGAAATTTTAAATTACAATTATTATGAGCCGCTCCACGATATTGGCCAGTTAGATGACAGTGATCACGAACTTTATCACGGACTCCGTTTGAGTCTACCAATAACTTCTCGCAAATATGACAATTAATCGCTTCATTAAATTCAAGTTGTTGCTCAGATGTTATTTTCATTGGAGCTGTCCTAAATAATTTGTTAGAAATTTTAATAACATCATCTATAAGATTTTTCAGTAACCATACCGCCGGACTTTCAGATTCACTATCTTTACATCTATATAACTTAACCGGACATGAAAACTTATCGTCGACGCAACAAACTACTTTATAAGCTACTCCGCAAGAAACATGTTGTTGTATTTTTCTTGTACTTGATTTAATAGGATCATTTTCTGAGCCAGCTACTGGAACGAGTAGACACTCAAAATCGGCATAAATAACGAAAGGTATTTTTAGCTAATGATCGTAATTTTTAAATTTTAAGACTTTTTCTTTTTCGCTTGGCATAGTTATTCTTTGAACGTTGACATAATATTTAAGATGTTCCTGTAGTTTTTCAGGTTTAGAAAACCCTTGTAAGCATCTGTAACAGAAATATTTCTTCTTTTTATTTTTATTATACTGTCCGCCAACTAAGCCGTTAAAGTTTTTTTTTTATCCAAACGTAATGTCCTCGATAAAATAATAAATTTATTGTCTTTTGTGTAGCAGTCTCTGAAATATACCTTGGATAAACATTTTCTTTATCGTCTAGTCCGAAAACATTTACTGAGATATTGTTTTGTTTTTCAAACTTCGGTATCTGATTTTCTGCCACTGGAAAAGTTATTCCGTTAAAATCTAGTTCGTCTTTGTATGGCAAATGCTTTTCAGTTCTATCATTATGGTCACTCTGAGGATGTTTTGCAGACAAAATTGCCCAACGAAAACACTGATCGTCGTTGTTTTTAACATTTATACAGCATTTTTTGTTTTTAATTTTTTTTAGGGATATCAACGTAAGAACTACCTCGCAGTATGTTATATTTTGCTGTGTGAAATAAAACTTCTTTTATCATTTCAAATTTCCAACCTGACCCAGATGAAGTAAATTCCTCCAATTTTTTATTTATTTCTTGGTGTAGTTCAGCGGCGATTGTGGCAGTATTTGTTCCAGTTAATATTTTTCGTGATTTAGCTGTTAGATGTGGTTCGGAAATTTCGCTGTCGAAACTTGTATTTTCAAAAATTATATCAAGTATATCTTTTTCGACTACATGTAATTTTGATAAAATCGTATGATATTGTACTATTAGTTTGATCCTTTTGTGAGCTGCAAGTTCTTGAGCTATAATAGGTTGTAAAAGATGATATAAATTTGTAGAGTTAAAATTTGCTAAAACATTTTGATTATCAAATTTGTAACTGTTGTCGTAACCGGAAAATGCACTAGCAATTTTTTCTACTTTGATAATGCTCTTTTTAACAATATCACGCAATTTTAACATTGTATTATATATAGTATTTTTATATTTAATTACATGTAATCGAAAAATCAATTAGAGATATAAAATCTTTATAGTATAATGACAGAAATTTTGAGATATTTGAGACTGACAACGGAAGAGCAAGAAACTTATCATGTTCATCCAAAGTACAACTTATATGCTGCAAATGCACTTGGTTCGGTTATTAACATAAAATCTAAAAAATCTATTGGTAGACCAGCACCACCTGGAATGATAATTTCAGTAAAAGGAGATGATACAGATATCACCGAAATGTTCAGAAAAGATTTTGTTTATACTTTATTCTGCGATGATATTCCAGAAGGACAACGAGTATATAGAGTAAATGGCTCGATTAGCGATGATAATATTGAAAATTTAGCTTTACAAGATGAATATCAGCCTCATCCAGTATTTGATTTATATGAAGCTAACGATCGCGGAATTATCCGGCATAGAAAAACAAAAAATATTATTGGTTTTATGCAAAACAGCGGCTATTTGAATGTAATGGTACGTAAAACTAAAACTGACCAGGTTCGTGATCTATCGCATAGGTTTGTTTATGAAACTTTTAACGGTATTATTTCAAGTAATTTAGTTATCGATCATATTAATAAAATTAAGACCGATAATCGTTTAGAAAATTTAGAACTGTTAACATCAGAAGAAAATAGTAGAAGAGGAATTGATGGTGGTAATAATTTAAAAAATCCTAAAAGATCAGTTATTTCAGTAAATCTGGAGACTGAAGAAGAAATGAAATTTAAATCAATTTATTCTGCCGCAAATCACCTTAAAATTGATTCCCGTGCAATAAAATTTGTAGCCGACGTCAACGTTAACATTTGATAGATTTAGTTTCAGATGTGATGATTAATTATATTTCGTAATTCTGTCTTAGTAAGACAGCTATGAGCAAACATCAAAACATCGTCGCGATCAAATTTTAATGTTATAAAAGCACTATCATTAAGTTTATTTTTTTCTGCTGCTGTTAGTAATATTCTATCATTTTCGCCAGGCATTACAATAACGTCAACAGAATATGCAATATAACCCGACAGACATTTTCGGACTGCTTCGGCTAGTTCCTTGTAATTTAATATATTAACTTTTTGATGATATTTTACATCAGGAGATTTCGTTTCGCTGGACATTATTATTATAAATTAGATAAAAGTATATTATAATATGAACTTGATGAAAAGACTTGCTGAAATATATTCGGAAGATTATATCTCTAACGATAAAGTCGCCAACAACACAATCACTAACGACAATTTGATCTGTACCGATATAGACAAATTTTCTAGCTATAGCGAAGATGATATTTTGTACAACAACGAATCTGACGATGATGAAGTAGTTACTCTCGTTGACAGAAAAAATTACAGCAGACCAACAACTGGACGATATAATGTTAAGTATCATATCGCTAAAAAAAAAAAAAATTAATTTTACTATTACCGAACAACAAATATTTTGGCAGCTTATCAAACCGTTTTTAAATCCAAAAATAACTGGCCAGCAAAGGAGCATAAAATACGATTTTATTTTTGCTAAACTATTCAATTTGATGGTAGTTGATAATGAAAGAAAATTACATTTAATTTCGTTATGTAAAACTATCAAATGTAAATCTGTCAAACGTAAGTACGAAGAAATTTATTATAACATTATTGGATCGACTTAGTTGGTATCCGGCTATTAAATTTATCGCTGTATCCTCTCCACTTAACTAAACTTTTCTCGCCGCGTTTTCGGATAACTTTTTCAATAACAAATATGTCTTGAAAAGTTTTCTGAAGTTCCTGCTCGTAAAAACTGCCAGTTATAGGTTCACCTAATAAATCTTTTAAGGCGTATGTTACGGGTATTGTTAAAAGTACTTTATCAACAACAAATACTTCTTCGCTCCAGTTTGGAGTAAATCCTTTTTCAAATGTTTTTTTTTTTTGGTCAAAGAAATTCTAACTTTATCACCAACTTTAAATTTATGTCTGCGGTACATGTTTTCATTTGCTAATATTGGGCTTTTGATTGCGTCGTTTGGCGACAGTTTAGTGGTTCGGTGTTTCGTGTTATTATATTCGTCAACAATGTTTTGTAAATTGTCATTATATTTATTGGTATTTTTAGCTGTCAAATATTTGTGTATTTTTTCGTTTAGTGTGCGATTAAATCGCTCGACGACGACGCTTTTATCTTCGTTTCCTGTAACATATTTTTAGATATTATTTTGTTCTAAAAAACGCTCAAATATTTTATTAAAAAATTCTGCTGCATGATCGGTCCAGATTCTATTTGGTTTTCTTTCTGTAGTTGTTATTATTTGTTCTAGCGCATCTGTTATTGACGTTCCTGTCTTATCTGAAACTGGAACACTAAAAGCATATTTACTAAAAATATCTATGACATTAAACAAGTATTTCTTTGGAGAGCCGTCAGCTCCAACGTTAAATTCAGCAAGATTTGACACATCAACTAAATCTGTTACCCAGATGTCATCAACGACATTTGCGACAACTTTACGTCGCGTAAACTTTTTGTTTTTAGGTTTATGTAATTCAGTTGCAAGATCATCATACAATTCCTTTCCGAGTCCCAATTTATATTTTGCTCCAATAAAACCCTGCACCAGCCTTCTATCAAAACGTTCTCGCATATTTATCTGTTTCATATCACGAAGTTCGTCTAGCATTATTTTATCACAACCAGCCTTATCTTGCTCGTTGTCACGATAACAAATGTCATGGAGCATTGCTATTGCATCAACTTGATTGTAAGGCTCTTGTCCTGGCAGGGGATTATCGTTTTCATCTAGTTGTTTATCGAGAGGATTATAAGGTCCAGTATATTTATGGCCTGGCAATGTCCAGCCTCCTTTTGGTTTTGGCAATTTGCCAATTATGTTATGTATGTCTATACCTGTTCCTATTATTTCTCTGTTGTTACAACGTTGACAGTATGTGACAATTTTATTTTGCTCGAGACATAAATCTCTATCACAATCACACTTACATATCATTCTATTAAAATAACTTTTACAATAATAACTTTCAGTCGTCTACTAAAATAATGTCAGGGCAACCAACTCCCAACGACTTTATCGCTGGGGATAATGTCCTTAAAAACATACTTTTTCTTTTTCCGCAGATTGCACAAATACTTTTCAACATCATCCTGTTGTTCTTTGTTTTTTCTGTTGTTTCATTGATATTTTCTGTTTTAGTTTACATTTGAGACAGTATGTTGACATTATTATATACACAAGTCCACATAAAATTTAAACTCTGAGCTTTAGATAGATTTACAAAAATTAATTGCAATCTCATCATTGGCGTGAGAAGGTTGCTTGTCAAACTGTAAAATAAAATTTAAAAAATTAAATTTAAGCTCCAATCCTCTGGATTGGGACATTTGTTTAATGAGCATTATACAATAATATCCACAAGCAGAAGTTCCAACAGGTTGAAGTTGATTGGCGAATAATATATTATTTTATATTTTTTGTTTATATATTTTTTTATCACGTCGCTCGGAGGAAGTCCAAACGAGTCAAAATAATTGTCATTATAAACTGCTACCCAATGTGTACCAGATCCGTCGTTGAAATCTTGTATATTTATCACACACGAATCTACAGCTGCGACTTTCGGTGTTAAGTTCGTCTTTAGAAAAAACTCCGTGGAATCCGGGAACCGATCTTAACTTATCAAGTATATCAAAGTTACTTAGCGGGGAGGCCGTGTTCCCGGCAATGTTAGTCCTCGTCCTATTCCCAGCAGATTTGGCAGTAGACTTCCCGCTAGTCCCGCTAAAAGTGGAGCTATTGGAATAAATCCTCCTGTGGTTGTTCTTCGTCCTCGCGGTGTCTTTTATTTTTTGTTGTTGTTTTTCTTCGTCGTGGCATTATATTTATCAGTCACACAAAATTAAACTTGCAAAGTTGGCAATTTTGTTACCATCGACATTTATTTTTTTTAAACAAAAAGATATACTTGCAAAATTACTAGTAATGTTTAACTGAAATTTTCTTTATACCACTGTCAACAATACCATGACCTTCAACTGCTTTTTTCGTTGCGCCAGATACTGCTCCAGACGCTGCTGCTAATCCTAATGTACCTAACACCGGCACAATTTTAGGTAATAACGTTCTGGCTATTACTGATAGTGCCGGACCAAAGAAACCACCTTGTTTTGACATCGCTGTTATTTGTGCGGCACTTAAATTTAAAACAAAAGTTTTTTTTTACGATCGTACCTGTTCACATGTTTTTTAGTTAACATTAATTTTGTTAAAATACCCTTGGAAATGTCAGGGTTGATTTTTAATGATACCTGTCTCTGCTTTGCAACAGCAGCTGCTAATTTTTTAACTTGACCATCAGTCAAATATATTTCTTTTACAATATATTTTGTCATCTTATATTAAAGTTACAGATTAAACTTGTAATTACTAGTAATTTTTAAACTTGGACTGCCATTTTACCTGCAACGGAATCAATCGTAATAAATCTGTCGCTGATCACTAACGCGTGCACGTACAACTGCGCTACTGGAACTGCTCCTAATGTCCAAGTAATTTCAATATCAGCTGTGGAATCAACACCTCGAAAGTTATGTTTACAAACATCAAAATAAAATATTGGATAAAGTGTACGAAATTCCTCTACTGATATCTGAGATCCATCTTCAACATCCTGATATTTTTGCACTGCGTCGAGCAGGTACATGTAAGGCCGAGTATTATTTTTATTAGCGTCATCTGCAAAATTGCATGCTATCGCTCGTCCTGGATATTGCTTCGAATTTAGTCTAGCATGTATTCGTCTAACATCAGCATTATCAAATATCGCATTATTTTGTTGTTGGTTACCACGTGGCGCTTGCTGTTGAAATACAACAAATAATTGCCTCGGCAGTTGTTCGCTTGATGTTGTTGTAACTCACCAAGTGTAGTCAGTTGTATTTGGAACTGCTGTTTGATATATTTTATGTTGCTGAAAATAAATTCTGTTTGTATGTTTTTCAAGTATATTATATAACTCTGTTGCTTTTGTGATTGACGGTGTTATTTGAGGCATCCACAGCGCAAGTTTATTTATAATAAATTGTACATCATCTCCGCCTGACCTAAACAGGCAGTCGTTTTGTTCTGCTCGATCTAAAATAAGTGTATGTTTAACTTCACGAAATACTTTGTTGTAGTCCCTGCAAAAGCCAAATATTGTACTTAGTGGCAGCATCATTGTAATTTGACGTGATACTGCTGCAAGTGCCTTCCTCTTAGCATAACCTTCATTGTAACGTATATTTCTTACGCTAATTGCCTCGTTAATTAAATTTAACATTGCAACGCCGTCCGCACCTGCAGCTGGTGGTGCTATACCAAGATTATTACAAGCTGCAGTAAGTGCGACTCTTGTAGCGTCTGCATTAGCGGCTGCAGCTGGTGCGTCTATACAAAAATTGGCAGCATTAGCAATGAGAAAATTTCTTACAATTACAACATCTGCATTGGCATCAGCTCCGTGTACTAATGTTGCTCTTAAAATAAATTCTTCAGATACAGTTCCAGCTCCAGTATCTTTAAACCACATCATATTAGTTGCAGTCGATCTGGAGTAATCATCAGAAAACGAAATAATATTTAAGATTGTACTTGCAACTTGTAAGTGACTTGAAATATCCTCAACAGTTTGATTGGCCAGTTGATATCTGGCACTTTTGAATAAGCACCAGCCATTATTTATAAGATCTACTTCTGTTCCAGCTGCAGTTACAACAGGCGGATTTGCTACTGTCGTAATCTGACAGCGAACTTCGAACATTGCCTTATGTGGCAGTAGAAATACATCTTCGTCCCGAGTATTAAATGTTCTAATACCAGCTTTATTTGGTTCATTAGAATTTTCATCGAGATACTCAACATACTCAAATTCTGTTACAGTGTCATCGGTGTCATAAGTTTCTGTTAAATCGAGATAATTTTTAACAGACATTTTTTATTTATTAGATTATATAAAATTATCACTGCGGCGCTGTTACTTTAGATATCAATTTTTGTATAATCTGCTTGCCCTTTGGTGATAAAAGTTTTTTTTTTGTTGTTATCATAGCACGTTGAGTTTCTTTTGTTGAAGCGATTTCTGATATAACTTGTTTTATCTCAGATGTAGACGGTGCGCCTTTAATTTTATCAGCTATTTTTTGTCCCACCGCAGTTCCAGCGGCAGATGCAGCTCCAGTTGCAAAAGCTTTACCTGCGTCAAGTGCAATTGGTGCAACTTTACGCGCGATTCCTGGAGCATTTTCAATAACTTTAGTAAATATATTTCCCAAAACTCCACCAATAATCTTTCTTCTATAAAATTTTTTTCTGTTTCATTATATCTGAGGTTGCATAATTTTTATTGTCAATCACGAAGTCGATAGCGAAGCTATTGCGTACGTAAGTGTAAATAATAAGTAACAACCTCGTTATTCAGATCCAGCTGTCGTCCAGATTGATCTGTCAACTGCATATTTATTGTTGTTATTTGATTTTCAACATTTAGCGGATAATAAATAACTTGCCGTGGACTAATTTGCATGAGAGAACCTGGTGGAACATCTGGCGAGAAACTATATATTGTTTGCCCTTTACTGCCCTGGGCTGAGTAAGATCCAGAAGCAATAGAGCAATTTATTAACATTGTGTTTACGTCAGTTATATTTACCGGCAGTTCACCGTCATATGTAGTTACTGGATTTTTGTAATCAATACCTTCAGCAGCAGCACCATAATAAGTATTTAGATGTTTAAATCCGATTAACGATGCGATACTTCTTGGTGATGTAAAATCAACTACTATAGTATCTTTTAATGTCATTCTAGCGCGTAACGTGTTATAATTTGGTGTTAACTCGAAATTATCAGGGTTTATCTTCTCTTTTTGCATAAGCTCCTTTATTGTTTTATTTAGATCGGTGATATTATAAGCTCCTTGTGGAATTTTGATTCTTTTTAACTTACCTCCTATAATATCTGGAACTGACAAAGCAAATGAAATTTCATCATTGACACCAGTTTTCACGTTTGCCATGGAATTCCAACACGTACATGAAATTAGTCCAATTTCATACCGTTTTGCGCGATTTAATTCTATTGGCGGAATATAATTTACTCAAAAATTTGCGCTATCTTTCGCAGCTGTACTAGAGTATAGTAATAATGTTGTTGACATTGTTATTTATTATATTTTTACAAAATTAAATCGCGATGTAAAATTTCGTACTCGTCAGATGTTAATAAATTTTCTGATCTTAGATGATCAAGTATGCCAATAATTTCATTATCAATTTCAACACTAATATTACCAGCTTCATTTGATGATATCAACAGCATTAATCTGCCTATCATTTCAGCAGTTGATGTAAATATTTTTACACCAGTTCCAGCCTTTTTACTCATTTCACTCATGCGAAGATTCTCATTATGTTCAAACTCGTCGTAAAATTTACATATTTAGATTCCCCAGATCTAAATTTCTTCGCTATAAGTATTAAATTAAAAGCAATAATACCATCTCTAACATATTTAAAAAGTTTTTCAAGATCTTCTATTTTAGCTTTACTAATTCTACCATCAGCTTCTATTCCAGTTCTATAAATATCATTTAATTTTTCAATAAAATCATCATATTAATCTTGTGGCCATTTAGCAATATTATTAATATCTTCAAAATCATATTTTTTATAAAAGTTTTGTATTCGGATTTTGATGTTGGTCTTAAAGCCATTTTTCAGCACACGATAGGCTATACATGGAGGCCAGTATTAACGGTGGAGGAAGAAACCGGGAAATCCCCGGAAAGAACCACCGATCCACGAGAAGCTACTGGTAAGCTTTCTCACATATCCCCATTCGCCGAATCCTAGACTCGAACCCACGCAGACAGAGGTGAGATGGCAGTGATCCGTAACGAAGAGCGCTTTAGACCACTCGGCCACTAGTGGCCCCCTTCGGATTTTGTTATTGTACCTTCTATCATTTTTCCAATTTTTTTTTTCAAGTAGCTTCCTTTTTTTCAGTTTCCTCTGGAGATATAACTATTGGTTCTTCAATTTTCTTGGCGATATAACTAGTGGTTTTTCAGTTTCCACCAGACTCGCAGCTGGTACTCTTTTTAAATCTATTTCTTTTGCTACGGTACTCAAAACATTAGTGTGATGATTGAACTTTTTTTTCATTAATTATTTGATTAATAGCTTTGATATAAAGATCGGAGATAATACCTTGTCGGTATTTTTTAAAAGCTTCGTGATATTCTCTATTTCCCGGTACTACCAAATTAATCTCTTTCTTATTATCCTCCGATATTTTCGTTAACTGTGCAATTTTTTTCGTTAGCGTTATATTCTCTTCTTAAAATATCGTATATTCTCGAATCTTTAAAACGATAGCTTGAGTTAAACATTTTATACTCAACATCTCCTATTTTGTTATTTATATTTTTTAACTCTATTTCAAATTGTGATAATCCTCTTGGATAAGATTCTTTTCTCAAAATCTCCTGAAATACATCTCCTGATTTTTCAATTTTTTTCGTTATATCTTCTAACTTACTTCTAATTGGCCCAACTGTTAAATTTGCTAATCGTCGTTCAAATTCGAGTGGATTATCAATCAGCTGATTTATTTCAGCTTGTCTAGCAACAGGATTAAGAATATACGCTGTAAGTTCTTCAGCTAATCTTCTTCTTTCTTCAGCAGATTTAGCAACAATGTTTGCAGCAGCTGCTTCTTGTTGTTCCTTAACTAATCCAACCAAACCTTTTTCCTGCAGTTGCTTAAGTTCCCCTTCTGACAGAGGTTTAGTTTCAGGTTGTTTTCCAAGTAGTGCTTCAGTAACTGGTTTGAGAATCGTAGCTGTTGTTTCTGCAGCAGTTACTTGTCCACGTCGTGCTTGCTGTACTTTTTGCTTAAATGCTGCTTGAGATTGAGCAAGATTTTTTAGATCTTCTATATATTTTCTGTATTTTACTCGTTTATCCATAATTATTATATATAAATTTTATAAAATTGGGAAAATTATAAATAATTTTCTATCGAAAACAAAATCTTACTGCAAGTAAATGTCAATACAACAGCGAAACATTTTAGTTCGATCACGTGTTAGTTTATCAAATAAGAAAAAGTTATATTTATCTTTTGTAGCTTCATGATATAATTCAATAAATTTATCTCTTGTCACATCACCGCATTGCTCATTTGCAATATTTCTAACATCAACATTGTCCAGTCCCGGAAATAATATAAAACAACCAGTATTTCATCTAATAAATCTGTCAACATTATAAAAACCTTGAGCTAAATAAACAGAATTACATTTCTTATTTCGCGACAGTGAAAAATACGATCTTATTTTGTTCATCTCTACATTGTTTAGCGGAATATCGTCAAAAACTACTATCTTATGTTCATCTGAATCAAGTTGATTAACTGGAACAAGATCTTCTGGTTGTTTGATTATAAAAAAATCTTCTCCAGCATCAAGATCATCACGAAGTTTGTCATTGTATTCGCTTAGTAGCTCGTACTTATCTTGTTGCGGATTAATTGTATAAATATAAACTCGATCGTAGTTAAAATTATCACCAAGAAGTAAATTCATTAGCAAATTTGTTTTTCCCGATCCAGTTCGCCCAACAATAAGATAATGACGATCTGGAAGTTCATTGTTATGTTTATGTTTCACCAACCGCTCTGTATCAAAGTTTAATATCGACGATTTTGCCATTGTTTGTTATGTAATTTTATGTTATATTAAACTGACTAATGTTGACAATTTTATGTAGGACAATGAATAATGAGCTACTATACAAAATTTGGAACATTAACAGGAAATTCATCAGCTGAAAGTAAAACAACAATAACAAACGGCAAGATTGATTTATCGGGTTACCTCAAAAAATCCGGTGACACAATGACAGGAAACCTGTTTATGTCAAATCAATCCACCAGTAAGAGTTGACCTTACACAAACTGTTAGTTATGCACAACTAAAATCTGTTGATGACAACAAGTTGTTGTTGACAGGAGGAACTTTAAGCGGTAATTTAGATATGTCAGAAAACAAAATAATAAATTTGGAGACCAGGTATCCACCAGCAAACTTAAATTATACACAAGCGGTAAGTTATGCACAGTTGAGATATGTGGATGATAACAAAATTGATAAAATTGGTGGAACGGTTATAGGTAATATCAATATGTCAGGAAAAAATTTTATATATTTAGAGACTGCATATCCGCCAGAAAACTTAAATCAAACACAAGCGGTAAGTTATGCACAACTAAAATCAGTTGATGATAATAAACTTAACAAAGCCGGCGATACAATGACAGGTAACCTGTTTGTGTTAAATTCAAAAATAACTGGATTACCGACAACCTCACCACCAGCTAATGATGCTGATGCTATTAGTTATGGTCAGTTGAAAGTAGAACTTGCCCCATACTTTAAAAAATCTGGTGGACCAATGTCAGGTAATATAAACATGAGAGACAAAAAAATAACTACGACGTATGTTCCAGTTAGCCCTAATGATCTGACAAATAAAGCATATGTTGATAGTCTGTCTAGTGGTATAAAACAAACAAAAAACAATGTTGGATATATTCCAATACTTCATAAAGCAACTGACAATCGAGTTGGGTTTGAGGTAAGCGCATCAGCATATTATCCCGAAAATTATCCTTATTACGCTTTCTCTGATAGACATGAGTGGACGACCAATGGAGAAGTTGAAAATTTTTGGATCAAAATTAAATGTCCACATGCAGTTGCTATTTGGCAATTTCATTTGCGAGGCCGATTAAACTCTAGTATTGGTCAAATTTATAATTGGCAATTGGAAGGATCAAATGACGATATTAATTGGGAAACATTGTATAGCACAACAGACACTTACATTTCAACAACACAATATTTTACGATCCTGACAGAAAACACTGTTAACAAGTACTTATATTTTCGAGTGAATGTTTTTGCTGCTGAGCATCTGTTTCCAGGACTGACAGCATTTCAAATATATACACTCGACGAACAAATTTAATCTAATGCTATAAAATAATGTCAGAACCACCAATTATAACCATTGCGAGGGAATTTTATGACAATATCTTTAACTCTAAAAAAGATGTTGGGAATATATCACTAGCAGCACGTGTGATAAATACAATAAAATTTTTTACAATTCCAATGATAAACTCTCCATTGTCAGAAGAAGAAAAAAAATTTGTTCGTGTTATGCATATGCAAGGACCACAACTAATAAAAGCAATAGAAAACTTGATATTATAAGCAGATACTGTCATCCTGATAATTGTCTAGAAGAACAAAAACAAGTTGAAATACTGTTGAAAAAAATATTGCTCGAGTTTAATTTAAAAAATATAGATTTGATAATACGATCGAACATATCAATAACAGAAGCACATGGTGGAAAAGCGGAGGAGAAAAGACGAATAAACGAAAATCATTATCATCTTGACAAGTTAGCGGAATCTAGAATAATAGAAATAAAAAGAACCAAAAAATATATAAGTTTTTCAAAACGAGAAATTTTTAAGTATCTTGGCATGTAGTACCACGACAAAGAAACGCTAGTTAATATTGTTAACATAACACCAGACACGGAGTTACTTATTAAAGCGTACTCAAACGCAATTTTACCAATGATACGTAAAAATAACCCAGAATTTGATCCGATTATTGTTCACACATCTCTAGCGATAATCAAAGATTTTGACAATGAAATTAATGATCTTGGTGATATTGAGCGAGAAAAGTTTGTTGAGGAAGTCAATCGAACAACATTTGGTATAGGGATTGGTTCTTATTACGACATAGGTGAAGAACATTATGTTGCACTTCCATCACTCCAACGCTCCAGACAATTGTCATTACAAAATTATTACAATGAGGTCGAGAAAATGTTCACAAAACCATATGAAAAATTATGGCTTAAAGTAAATACTTTTACTCAGATTACCCTTCTTGGACTAAAATCACTCAAAAAATTAATACTAGCAAATTTTATAGTCGCATATGCAATTATCAGACAGCATCTTGTTTTAAAAAATTTCACGTTAGATCAAATAAGCTTGGTATCAGGGTATATTGATAAAACAGAAAGCGATTGCAGTAATTTGGTGAATGAAACAGATTTGTATGAACATGAAGTAGGAAATACTTTTGACTCATATCCTTGGTTAAAGAAAAATGAGGTACTAACAGATAAATGATATGATACTTCGTCAGATGTTTATGACAAATACAGAATTTTTATAGCTGATCCTAACAATAATAAGTTCCGTGAGTTTCTTGATTCGATTGCTGGCGCTAGAACTTTTGTCTTTGTATAAAATATTGTATAATGAAAAAACATATCATCGATTTCAATCACATTTCAGAAGAAATTCCAAAACAAGATGTTGACGCACTAGTAAAATATTACAAATTTTATCATAAAAACCTCTGGTGTGTAAAAGAATGTTATAAATACTATAGCAAAATACTTCGGATAATATCATATTTACCACTGTTAATGACTAGCTCTGGTATAATTTCAAGTGGAGCATCATTAAATCCGTTTTTGTTGATAATATCAGGCATTGGTGTTTCTCTTGCAACAGCGTGTACAAAAATTGAAACTCAACTTGTGACTAAAAAAACTGCCTGCAAAACAGCTAGTATAACTTGCAAAAAATTACTTGATCAGATATGATCTTACTTGCGAGGTGTAAAATATGATATGGAAGATTTGATACGCGAGTTTCGTATTATTGACAGTATGTTAACGGATATCCTACCAATGAGAGTCAGCAGGTATGAAAAAGATTATCATAAAATATGGTTACAACAGTAGTAAATGTTTAGTAATATCTTTCTCCAACAAAATTGAAAAGGATGGGGTCTCCTCTCCAAGATCGAAAAAAAAATTTCTGGCCACTCTTTTAGTCTTATTTTAAGCTAAAAATGACTCCTTAATAAAATTACAAAATCGGTTTGGTCCAAGATCCACCTCTTAGTTTACCGAAAATTTGGATGAGGGTGGTTTTTTGAGGAGAGGTGGTGAAAAAAATGTCAGAATATATTTATTTTGATGGGGTGGGTGTCTCTGGTCTACAATCCGCACTTGATTGAGGATCCGCCTTTTAGTTTACTACTTTAATACTCGATATTATTTTGAATTGTTAAAGTGGACATTGTGTAATATTAATTTTAACACGAACACATCATTTCACCATATAAAAATAGCAATTCTGACAAGCACAATCAAATGTCCAACCACCGTTGTGCAATTCAACAGACACAATCTGAAAACTCAACACATGAAGTGGAACTTTCAACATAAACTCTTTGACCAATACATAAATTAGGAATTCTCGACGTATGACATTGAAATTTCAACCACCGCCGCGTAATTCAAACGAAACAATCTAAAACCTCGACATAGAAAACATAATTTTCAACCACTACTGTTTAATTCAACAGATACAATCTACAGTCTCGACCTAGAAAATGGAACTTTTAAGGACAAGCATTTTTGATACAACATGTGAAACTGGAATTCTGGACATACGACATTAAAATTTCAACGGCAATGTTCTGATTGGACCAGCTTTTCTCTGCTACGGCGGCTCATACATTTATTGACAAACGACGCAGTTACCGTGACTGACCGCAACACTACCTTGAAAGAAATTTTTGGGGAAGACGGACTAGTTGGCGATCATGACAGTATTTGTTTTGACAGCAAATGTGAAGCTTTAGAAAATCTTTGTGCTGGAATTTCAGAAAAATTTCTTAATTACTTTCAGGAAAAACTAAACACAAACATCAAACTAAAAGTCAACAAACCGTTAAAAATCTATCAGATAGACTGCATGTATAAAAATAATAATTGTGAGTCTATGAACCACGTTCTTAAACAGACAGTTGACTGGAAGATGAAAATGCTCACAGAATTTGTACAACTGACACATGAATTAGTAACTGGACAATTCAGAAATCTGAAGAATGCTCTAGTAGGCACTGGAGAATTCCGACTTGCCGACGGTCACCAGCAATTTCAGTCAACAAAATCAGCATGGATAAAAATGACAGAGCAACAACGCACAAACTTGTACAAACGCTTTAGATGCCACATTGACATAAACACAGAATACGTAACATCTACGGACGGTCAGACAAATGTTGTTGCACCAAGGACTAAGGGATGAAAACCTGGACAAAGGAAATGAAACATCAATGTACAGACTGTGACAATTAATGCAAAAAAATCTAAACATGAAACATAGATTTCGTCATAATGTGTTATTATATTGTTTTTGGTTATGTTTATTTAACCATGTGTAACACGACTTGAAGTTCGATTTTCAAGAGTAACAGAATCTTGAATACTAATGGATTAATTAATTGATCTGTGTGCTCAAATGATTCATTCACTGAAATCTGATACCTTATGTATGTAATTAAATGTAATTATTACATTTTGCCAAAAAATGTTTTTCTTTGCAAAAATGCTTTCCGGAGTTGTCTTTGTCAATCATCATATATCCTGGTTTGTTACAATCGCACTCTTCTCACTCCTGCATATACTATCTTGGATACTTTTGGTACTTTGCTACTTTTCACTTTCATTCTGTATATGTACTTCGATTCGACGTTTATCATACCTATCCAATCATGTAAAGGGTAAATAATTCATATAAATCTGAATCAAAGTTTATTTTGCTTTTTATTATTATTCAAACAAACACAAACGAAACCAAAGATTAATGCATTAGCTGTGATAAATACTGCTAAAAGATCCAAACCTGATCATTGAAAATACTTCTGTAGAGATTTTGTCATAAACAGGCTCTGGTGTGTATAATGTGAATCAGGCAGATGATTGTTATTGGTTGGATTTATTGGAATGTATCAATGAAAATAAAAATGGTTAACAACAGACTTTCGACTTATTATTTATCACACAAACACTTATTATTTTCGCAAAGAAGTCAACACTTTAAAAAAAAAAGGCCCTTTCTCATTAAAATGCACCTTGTCTACATCATAGTCTTTTGGGAATCTAACATTTAGTCTAATGAGTCCAACATTCAACTTCAAAACCAGTTTACTTATTTTCGTGTCTTAGGGCATTAAATGAACTCATCAATTCCGAATCCATAATGAATATTGCCCGTTCATACACTTCCAAGAAGGCTTCTTAACACATTTACAATCAACTGTCATATCAACAAAAGTAGTATATAAGTACGTTTTAATATTACCAAATATTGGGAAACCTCTTTATTTATCAAAAACTGTACCATTAAAAGTTAAAGTAAATATATAATGTTATGTCGGAGAGTACTTTTGATTCTGTGTATGTCTTACTACGAATCACAATTGATCGTATCTGTCGAATCAAGTACGACCTAGTGACGCCATTGCATGAATTTACCTATAACGAGGAAAAAAGTAAATAATTCGTACCAAAAATCACTCCAATCATATTTTATTTTTTCTGTATTACTATTCAAACAAAAACAAATCATAATTCCTGTGTGTACACCAATATATATACTGAGAACATGTAAACACAAGTGTATTTCGGT
>JAECUM010040016.1:0-15146 GCA_016617855.1 Megalonaias nervosa | reverse complement strand
AAAAAGACATGTGTAGGACATGGACAAACAAACAAGAACACATGGGGGAAAATTTTTTTTTTTTTTTTTTATTTTTTTTTAACCAAAGTCTTTAAAAGTGAACTAATTTAGACTATTTTATATTTAGAACATTTAAATAGAGGAGTAAAACTGGAGTAAGGACAGTTTTTAGTGGGGCGAAGCAAGTTATAAAAGAAATAAAGACTTGTGGAACCTCACGGACTGTCTTTACCACCAACCTCCTAATTTCAAAACAGAAAAAATAAGAAACGACACAGAAATAGTGCACTCAATAATACATTAGGTTTTATTTTTCTAAACTCTTCTTATCACACCGTTTCTTATACAAAATTCTAAAATAATGTAAAATATTACACTAAATAAATAATCTACTTTGTAAAGAAACTTAAAGATTACGATCATTGTGCCGTCCTAACACAAACATCTATAGCATACATACAATATAGCACTATACAGATAACAAACACAGGACATAGGGACCCCGTGGCAAGGGTCACTGTGGGAAAAAAGATGCAGTCCTTCCCAACCGGTAAATAAAACCGGTGAAGAAGACTCTCTTTTAGAAAACACTAGGGAAAAAAAAAAGAAATACCCCACAAAAAATTTTGGGAGTAAATTCTATTTTAAAATAAAGACACATACAACACCTCTGAGGGGGAACACAAACACATAAAAACCCTTTAATTTTTTTTGGAGATGGGGGGGGCATCTGTCTGGTGCCCCCCCCCCCAAAAAAAGGACCAAGCAGACGTAGTGGTGAGGAATATTTTTGTCATTTGTGGATGCAAGTATATGATCCTTGTACTCATAAAATTTTTGTTTTTTCAATTTTCATTTTTCTTCTCTTTTTTTCATTGTTGCACTTTGTGCTACAATTGTAGTATTGTGTACTTTTGTGGAAATTTTTTTTGTTTCACTGTTGTATTGAGATTTTGTCATGGAGTGTAGTTATATGCTACACAGAAATTGTAAAAAATTTTGAGTTTACTATTGTTGACCGGCTGGCCAACAAAATAATCGTGCTATTGAGGATAGTGAAAAATAGTCAGTAGTGTGCGACCTGTACTTTAGGTGAAAACAGTTCAGTAAGTTGTACTCACCAAAGTAAAATGGAGCAAGAGCAGGGTGAAGCAAATTGGGCTAGGAGTACAAAGTCCAAACTAGACAAATACTTTCTAACAAAAGTGGAGGGAAATAGATTACTTGCCTTTCACCCGCCGGGGTGTCAAGTAATTGACTTTGAGGAGACGAATAACTGTCCCAGACAATCGGACGTTCTGATAGCACTAAGAACACAGGGTGTAAACGTGAACGAGATCCTTGGACTGCAAAATGGAGGTCAAAACAAATATATTTTATACCCAAGAGATCCTGAAAAGAAAATCATCCAGCAAGAAAGCATAGAAGTGAAAGGCATAAGAGCAAAAGTTGGACCAACATACCCAGTAATTAGAGAAATAGAAGGGAAAAAGACGGATGTGAGTGTCACTGGTCTTCCACTGGAAATCTATAGTAAGGAAATCATCGAGAAAATGGAGAAAAAAATGAAAATCCAGGTGTTAGACAGCCAGATGGCAAGAGTATGGGGCTTCAAAGAGGTTCAAACAGGAATGAGGACCATCACAGTCAGGAAAGAAGATGCAAAAAACATACCAACATACTTCTATGTAATGGGGTTTAAGGTTAAGATGTGGTATCGAGGATGTGAATTTGAAAGAGCATGCCCCAGGTGCAAACAGACTGGACATGGGGCAAGAGATTGCAAAAACCCGTCGGCACCCAGGACTTAGGCAAACATGGTAAACAATCAGAACGTGAACCTAACAGAAGAAGAAAACAAAGAGTTCCAAGTGGCAATCACGAGACTCCTGGAACAAGGAAGAAAAGAAAACGAGGAACGTATCATAAATAAGGAAAAGGAAATGGAAAAGGAAAAAGAAAGGAATAAAGAGACACAGGAACCAGTGGAACAAGAAGGAAGAAATAAGGAACCAGAAGAAGAAGAGGTAGAATTGACAGAACAACAAACAACAGAAGACATGGAGCTCCCAAGTGAGGTTAAGGAATGGGGAAATTGCCTGAGCCCCAACAGCACAGGAATGACAAATACAAATGTCAAAGACATACTGAAACAAAACAAATTCTACATCCTTTCAGAAGAAGAGGGAGAGCAGAAAGAAGAGGAGGAACCCCAGCAAATAGGATCAATGGAGACAGGGATGATCCAAGACTTAATAGGAATCCAACCACTGACTTCCACGCCTGTACCAAAAGAGAGAGCAAGAAAAAGGAAAATTGCCAAATCTGTATCCATTACAAGTAGCAACAGCGAAGCGACATCACCAGATGCAATACAGATGGAAGAAAAAAAGGAGAAAAAGAAAGGCAAGAAGAAAAAAGAAAGAAAAAATAGGCTAGACGTATCGGAAAATACAGAAAAAAAAGGTGACATAACAAATGAAAACGAAGACGAAGACATTGACATCACAAACATAGATAAGGAAAACGACATGGATACAGGAAGGGACACGGACACGGATACGGACATGGAGATGAGAAAAGAGGGAAATGAAAGGAATATAGCAAAGGAAAACGAGACAGAAATGCAGACATGTAACACTGGACTAACGACTGACAAAGAAGAGGCTTCTAGCATTACTAAACCAGAGGGGGGAACCAACCCCCAAGAAAATACTGAATCTAATTAAGTATAAATTATTCACAAATAAAATGTAAATTAGAAATTTAGAAAACAAATAAACAATGTAAATGCTTCTTAAAACACAAAAACTTAAAGATGCAAGATGGCTACCTGGAAGGAAACACAGAAAATGGAGGAAAAAAACCTCCATATTGTATCAGTTAACATAAATGGAGTAGATAAAGGAAAAATAGATAAGTTGTGTAATTTATATCAAATATATGATGTTTATTTAATACAAGAAACCCACAATGGTTTCACAAAGGAATTAATAACTTATGTTGAAGAAAAACTTGACGCAATAGTTGTTTTAAGTGATTATATAGGGGCTGATGTAAAAGGAGGTGTAGCCATAATATTAAAAAATAAAAACCACATAAATTGGGAAAAAATAGAGGAAAAAAGGGGATTAGAAGGGAGAATGCTACATATCAAAATTAATGGAATTAATATAATAAACGTATATTTTCCAGCAAACAAATATAAAAAAACAGACTTATATCGAAAAAAATAGATAAATATATAAGTGAATACTCAATGGAAGAGACAATACTAGGAGGGGATTTTAATTGGGTAAGGGATAATGTTGATAGGAAAGGTGAGTTGACATCAAACGATATAATTTTTAGAAACTCCATGATGGATTTTTTTAAAAAAACACAAGCTGGAGGATATTTATAGGAACTTAAATTTATTAAAAACCGAATACACATATGAGTATAAAGACGGATTAGCTAGTAGATTGGATAAATTTTATGGGAACTTCTTCAATAAAGGACTATATATAGATGCAAACATAATAGATTACAAAATTTCAGACCACAAATTAATAGATATGGAAATTAAGATAAAAAGTAATTTTAGATGGGGAAAGGGGACATGGAAATTAAATAATAAACTTTTAGAGGATGTAGATTTTATAAAAGAAGTAAATTATCAAATAAATAAGATGTTTAGAATAGAGGAAAGGGATATTTTAAAACAATGGGATAAGTTCAAAAAGGTAATTAAAAAAATAGCAATTAATTATAGTAAAAGAATAAGTGAAATAAGGGAAAGAGAAAAAGAAGAGATAATGTTTCAACTAAAGAAAACAAAAGAAAAAGATAAGCAAGAATTACTCTATGATAAATTAAAAAAGATAAAGGATCAAGAAAACAAAGGGGCAGAAATTAGAGCGGGGAAATTTTCAGCCATTTACACGAAAGCGAGAGGCATATACAAAAGGGAAGAATTTAGGAAAGGGGAAGAAAAAATATTAACCAGTCTAAATGATGAGAAAGGAGGGACTCTAAATAAAAAAGATGAAATAATGAATAAAATTAAAAATTTCTATAGTAATTTATATAAAACACAAAACATAAAAGGGGAGATGATTATAGAATATCTAAAAAATACTAAATGTGAAAAAATTACATCAGTACATAAAGACTTATGTGATGATTTTATTGTGACAGAAGAAGTTACTAAAACGATTAACTCCCTAGCCAAAGGGAAGACACCAGGGAGAGATGGACTCGCGGGGAATTTTATAAAAAATTCCAACGTGAATTAGTGCCAATCTTGGAATCCCTATACAACAATATACTATTAAGGAATGATAAAATGACAAACACAATGAGGGAAGGGTTAATAATACTAATATATAAGGGGAAAGGAGATAGGAAAGATTTAAAAAATTGGAGGCCCATCTCCCTCCTTAATAATGATTATAAAATATTAAGTAAAATATTAGCTAATAGGATAAAAGAATGCATGAATAAAATAATAAATAGAAATCAAAATTGTGGGGCAACTGGGAATGACATACAAAATAATATCTTAAATATTAAAACGATCATTGATTTTATAAAAGATTCAGGTCGGAGAGGCGCTATGGTGCTTCTCGACCAAGAAAAAGCTTTCGACAGAATTGAACATAACTATGTGCAACAAGTACTTGAAAAATTTGGTTTCGGAGAAAATTTCCGAAAATGGACTGAAATCCTGTACAGAGATATAAACGCCAGAGTACAGGTAAATGGTGGTATTACGACAAAGTTTGAAATACAAAGATCAGTCAGACAAGGCTGTCCTATATCTATGCTATTATACGTAATAGCGATTGAAATACTTAGTATAAAAATAAGAAACAATAAACAAATAGAAGGAATTGAGATCCCAAACTTGAAGGAAGATTTCAAAATGCTCCAACACGCAGACGACTGTACAAACTTTATAAGTGACCCAAATTCTTTTAAACATCTAGAAAAAGAATACGAAAACTTTGGTAAAGCATCAGGGTCCAAAATAAATCATGATAAAACGGAGATTTTAAAGATAGGAAACTGGAGGGGGAACCATCCTGGGCTCCCACCTCAATTAATAAAGGAAAGGGTTAAAGCCCTAGGAATCTATTTTGGCAAAAATGAGGAGATAGAAAACTTAAAGAATTTAAAAAGGAAAGTGAATAAAAGTATTGAGACCTGGGCCCAGACGCCACTCTGTATAATGGAGCGTTCACAAGTTGCAAAAACTTATTTTTATTCAAATATAAACTACGTTTTAAAATCGCTAGATTTACATCAGAAAACACTTAATAAAGTAGATAAACAAATAATTAATTATATATGGAATTTTAAGTTACATTATATAGAAAAAGAAACCCTATATAGGGAAAATAAAAAGGGAGGTCTAGGATTACCCAATTTAAAATGGGCACAAGAAGCAAATATTTTAAATAGATTTATAAAACTCAAAGCTTCACCAGATATGCCGTGGGAAGCTATATATATATATTGGTTCGGATTTATAAATAGAAATAGAAGAGATATTTTTATGAATAACGCTCTGACAAAAAAGTTTTTTACAAATAAAAAATATAAATATATAAAGGATTTAATCTTTAAGTAGAGAGATAAAAAAGAAATATGGGAGGGGGAAGGAAATAAAAACACCTATAAATTAATAAGAGAACAATATACAAAAAATCAAAGATGCAAGGTAGAAAATGAAAATTGGGGGGTTGAATGGAATAATACTTGGCAAAATTGGGCAAATATAAAATCTTTAAAAATGCAGAGCATACTTTTCAAATATTTACATGATGTATGGTTAACCGGGGAAACAGCAAAAAGAAAAGGAATGATACAAATTATACCAAAGTGCCCGCTATGCAAAACATACAGCTTTACAAAAGCGCACGTAATGCTAGAATGTAAGACAAATAAACTGACAAGAGACAGAGTAATTACTTCCATACAAAAACTAAAAACAGTTAAATATCAACTTAATAGAATTTTATATTTAGACGCAAAATTAGATCAGAAAACTTTTTTTGAGATAACGAACTACATAGTAGAAACAATGCACAATTGCGGTCAAGTAATAACGATACGCAAATGACCAAGGAAAGATAGCTAAAAAGTTTTTATTTCTCTATTTCTGGAAATATTATACCAACAAACAAAGATGGGACAGGGCACCTACACATGGACGAAGTAAGAGACAGAAACGCCACCGGGCTATACCACAAGGCGCTACGCGAAGTGGGAAGGCCGGTGGAAGAGCCTCTGAAAAAGACATGTGTAGGACATGGACAAACAAACAAGAACACATGGGGGAAAATTTTTTTTTTTTTTAACCAAAGTCTTTAAAAGTGAATTAATTTAGACTATTTTATATTTGGAACATCTAAATAGAGGAGTAAAACTGGAGTAAGGACAGTTTTTAGTGGGGTGAAGCAAGTTATAAAATAAATAAAGACTTGTGGAACCTCACGGACTGTCTTTACCACCAACCTCCTAATTTCAAAACAGAAAAAATAAGAAACGACACAGAAATAGTGCACTCAATAATACATTAGGTTTTATTTTTCTAAACTCTTCTTATCACACCGTTTCTTATACAAAATTCTAAAATAATGTAAAATATTACACTAAATAAATAATCTACTTTGTAAAGAAACTTAAAGATTACGATCATTGTGCCGTCCTAACACAAACATCTATAGCATACATACAATATAGCACCATACAGATAACATACATAGGACATAGGGACCCCGTGGCAAGGGTCACTGTGGAAAAAAAGATGCAGTCCTTCCCAACTGGTAAATTAAACCGGTGAAGAAGACTCTCTTTTAGAAAACACTAGGGAAAAAAAAAAGAAATACCCCACAAAAATTTTGGGAGTAAATTCTATTTTAAAATAAAGACACATACAACACCTCTGAGGGGGAACACAAACACATAAAAACCTTTTATTTTTTTTGGAGATGAGGGGGGCATCTGTCTGGTGCCCCCCCCCCCAAAAAAAAGGACCAAGCAATTCGTAAACTCCTGTTGGACAAGTGAAGTCATTGGTAAATAAATTTTAAAATGGCCAGGACCAAACAGACCAAGCAGTAGTGGTGAGGAAAATTTTTTTTTCTTTTGTGTGCCAGGACATGATCCTTTGCATTCACAAAATTTTTTCAAATTTTCATTTTTTCTTTTCTTTTTCATTGATGCACTTTGTGCCAATTTTGGTACAATTGTAGCTTTTGTAATTTTGTGGAAATTTCTTTTGTTTCATTGTTGTATTTGAACAATTTTGCATGCTGTGTAGGTAATTGCTACACAGAAATTGTAAATCAGTTTGAGTTTGCTATGGTTGACCGGCTGGTTAACAAAAAATCTAGATATTGAGGAAAGTAAAAAACAATCAGTAGTGTGAGACCTGCACTTTAGGTGAAAACAATTCAGTAAGTTGTACTCACTAAAAGTAAAAATGGAGCAAGAGCAGGATGGAGCAAATGAGGTTAAGAGTACAGGGTCAAAACTAAAAAACTACTTAACAAAATTAGAGGGGAGTAGATTACTTGCCTTTCACCCGCCGGGGTGTCGACTAATTGACTTCGAGGAGACGGACAACTGTCCCAGACAATCGGACATCCTGATCACACTCAGAACGCAGGGTGTAAATGTAAATGACATTTATGGATTGCAGAACGGAGGCAAGAACAAGTATATCCTATACCCAAAGGACTACGAAAAGAAAATCATTCAACAAGAAAGCATAGAGGTGAGAGGTATCAGAGCAAAAGTTGGACCAACATACCCAGTAATCAGAGAAGTGGAAGGGAAAAAGACGGACTTATTTGTTTCGGGCCTTCCACTAGAAATCCATAGCAGAGAAATCATCGAGAAAATAGAGAACAAAATGAAAATCCAAGTATTAGACAGCAAGATGGCAACAGTATGGGGTTTCAATGAGATTCAATCAGGAGTGAGGATCATTACAGTCAAAAAAGAGGAGGCAAAAAATATACCATCACACTTTTATGTAATGGGATTCGTGGTCAAGACATGGTATCGAGGATGCGAGTTTGACAGAGCATGCCCCAGGTGTAAGCAGATTGGACATGGACCAAGGGACTGTAAAAATCCGCCTGCACCCAAGACCTATGCAAACATGGTAAACAATCGGAATGTTAACCTAACCGAAGCGGAAAACAATGAGTTCCAGGTGGCAATTACTAGACTCTTGGACCAGGTGAGGAAGGAAAATGAGGCACTGACCATAAGTAAGGAAAAGGAAACGGAAACGGAAAGGGAAAAGATCAAAGACACACAAGAACCAGTTGCACAAGAAGAAAGAAATAACGACCCAGAAAAAGAGGAGTCAGGAATAACAGAACCAAAAACAATAGATGAAACGGAGCTCCCAAGTGAGATAAAAGAATGGGGAAACTGCCTGAGCCCCAACAGTACAGGCATGACAAGCACAAACGTAAAAGAATTATTGAAACAAAACAAATTTTACGTACTATCAGAAGAAGAGGGAGAGCAGAAAGAAGAGGGAGAATCCCATCAAATGGGATCGATAGAGACAGGTATGATCCAAGACTTAATAGGGATCAAACCATTAACCTCTACACCAATACCAAAAGAGACAACAAGAAAGAGAAAGATTGCAAAATCTGTATCCATAACAAGCAGTAGCAGCGAAGTGACGCCTCCGGATGTAATACAGACAGAAGAAAAAAAAGGAGAAAAAGAAAGGCAAGAAGGAGGAGGAAAGGAAAAACGGGCTAGATATATCAGAGAGCTCAGGCAAAAAAGACGACATAACAAACGAAGACAAGGACAATGATATTACAAACATAGATAAAGGAAACAGCATGGACACAGAAATGGACACGGACACTGACACGGACACGGACATGGAGATGAGGAAAGAGGAAAATGAAAGGAACATAGCAAAGGAATACGAGACAGAAATGGTGACATGCAACACTGGACTAACGACAGACAAAGAAGAGGCTTCTAGCATTAATAAACCAGAGGGGGGAACCAACCCCCAAGAAAATATTGAATCATAATTAAGCATAAATTATTCACAAATCAATTATAAATTTAGAAAAACTAAAAATAAACAATGTAAATGCTCTATAAAACACAAAACTTAAAGATGCAAGATGGCTACCTGGGAGGAAAAACAGAAAATGGAGGAAAAAAACCTCCATATTGTATCAGTTAATATAAATGGAGTAGATAAAGGGAAAATTGATAAATTGTGTAATCTATACCAAACATATGACATATATCTAATACAGGAAACCCACAACGGCTTCACAAAGGAATTAATAGCCTATGTGGAAGAAAAACTTGATGCAATAGTTGTACTAAGTGATTACACAGGAACTGATGTAAAGGGGGGTGTAGCCATAAGATTAAAAAATAAAAACTATATAAACTGGGAAAAAATAGAAGAAAAAAGGGGATTAGAAGGGAGAATGTTACATGTCAAAATAAACGGAATTAATATAATAAACGTATATTTTCCAGCAAATAAATATAAAAAAACAGATTTTATTGAAAAAATAGATAAATATATAAGTGAATTCTCAATGGAAGAAACAGTACTAGATTTTAATTGGGTAAGGGATAATGTTGATAGGAAAGGTGATCTGACATCCAATGATATAATTTTTAGAAATTCTATGATGGAATTTTTTAAAAAACACAAACTAGAGGATATATATAGGAACCTGAATTTACTAAAAACCGAATATACTTACGAATATAAAGATGGTTTAGCAAGCAGATTGGATAAATTTTATGGGAATTTTTTTAATAAGGGACTATATATATATGCAAACATTATAGACTATAAAATCTCAGACCATAAATTAATAGATGTGGAAATTAAGATAAAAAATAGATTTAGATGGGGAGGGGGGACATGGAAAATAAATAATAAACTTTTAGAAAATGTAGACTTTATAAAAGAAGTAAATCTTCAAATAAATAAGATGTTTATAGTAGAGGAAAGAGATATTTTAAAACAATGGGATAAGTTTAAAAAGAAAATTAAAAAAATAGCAATTAATTATAGTAAAGGAATAAGTGAAATAATGAAAAAAGAAAAAGAGGAGATAATGATTCAACTAAAGAAAACAAAAGAAAAAGATAAGCAAGAAATACTTTATGATAAACTTAAAAAGATGAAGGATCAAGAAAACAAGGGGGCAGAAATCAGAGCGGGGAAATTTTCAGCCATATACACGAAAGAGAGAGGCCTATACAAAAGGGAAGAATTTAGGAAAGGAGAGGAAAAAATTTTAACCAGTTTAAATGAGAAAGGAGGGATTCTAAATAAAAAAGATGAAATTTTGGGTAAAATTAATTTTTTCTATAGTAATCTATACAAAACTCAGAACATTAAAAGGGAGATAATAACAGAATATTTAAAAAATATTAAATGTGAAAAAATTACATCAGTACATAAAGACTTATGTGATGATTTTATTGTGACAGAAGAAATTGCCAAAACGATTAACTCCCTAGCCAAAGGGAAGACACCTGGGAGAGATGGACTCACGGGGGAATTTTATAAAAAATTCTAACGTGAGTTAGTGCCAATCTTGGAATCCTTATACAATAATATATTATTAAGGAATGATAAAATGACAAATACAATGAGGGAAGGTTTAATAATACTAATATATAAGGGAAAGGGAGATAGGAAGGACTTAAAAAATTGGAGGCCCATCTCCCTCCTTAATAACGATTATAAAATTTTAAGTAAAATACTAGCTGATAGGATAAAAAAGGTATGAATAAAATAATAAACAGAAATCAAACTTGCGGAGCAATTGGGAACGACATACAGAATAATATCTTAAATATTAAAACGATCATTGATTTCATAAAAGAATCAGGTCGGAGAGGCGCTATGGTGGTTCTCGACCAAGAAAAAGCTTTCGACAGAATTGAACATAACTATGTGCAACAAGTACTTGAAAAATTTGGTTTCGGAGAAAATTTCCGAAAATGGACTGAAATCCTGTACAGAGATATAAACGCTAGAGTACAGGTAAACGGTGTTATTACGACAAAATTTGAAATACAGAGATCAGTCAGACAAGGCTGTCCTATATCTATGCTATTATACGTAATAGCGATTGAAATACTTAGTATAAAAATAAGAAACAACAAACAAATAGAAGGAATTAAGATCCCAAACTTGAAAGATTTCAAAATGCTCCAACATGCAGATGACTGTACTAACTTCATAAGTGACCCAAATTCTTTTAAACATCTAGAAAAAGAATACGAAAATTTTGGTAAAGCATCAGGGTCCAAAATAAATCATGATAAAACTGAGATTTTAAAGATAGGAAACTGGAGGGGGAACCATCCTGGGCTCCCACCCCAATTAATAAAAGAAAGGGTTAAAGCCTTAGGAATTTACTTTGGCAAAAATGAAGAGATAGAAAACCTAAAAAATCTAAAAAGGAAAGTGAATAAAAGTATTGAGACCTGGGCCCAGACGCCACTTTGTATAATGGAGCGTTCACAAGTTGCAAAAACTTATTTTTATTCAAATATAAACTATGTTTTAAAATCACTAGATTTACATCAGAAAACACTTAATAAAGTAGACAAGCAAATAATCAATTATATATGGAATTTTAAATTAGACTATATAAAGAAACCCTATATAGGGAAAGTAAAAGGGGAGGTTTAGGACTACCCAATTTAAAATGGGCACAAGAGGCAAATATTTTAAATAGATTTATAAAACTTAAAGCTTCCCCGGATATGCCGTGGGAAGCAATATACATATATTGGTTCGGATTCATAAATAGGAATAGAAGAGATATCTTTATGAATAACGCTCTGACAAAAAATTTTTCACAAATAAAAAATATAAATATATAAAGGATATAATTTTTAAGTATAGGGATAAAAAAGAAATATGGGAGGGGGAAGGAAATAAAAACACCTATAAATTAATAAGAGAACAATACACAAAAAAATCAAAGATGCAAGGTGGAAAATGAAAATTGGGGGGTTGAATGGAACAATACTTGGCAAAATTGGGCCAATATAAAATCATTAAAAATGCAGAGCATAATTTTCAAATACTTACATGATGTATGGTTAACGGGGGAAACAGCAAAAAGAAAAGGGATGATTCAAATTATACCAAAGTGCCCGCTATGTAAAGCATACAGCTTTACAAAAGCGCACGTAATGCTAGAATGTAGGACAAACAAACCGACAAGAGACAGAGTAATTGCTTAAATACAAAAAAATAAAAACAGTTAAATACCAACGAAATAGAATTTTATATTTAGATGCAAAATTGGATCAGAAAACTTTTTTTGATACAACGAACTATATAGTAGAAACAATGCACAATTGCGGCCAAGTCATTACGATACGCAAATGACCAAGAAAAGATAGTCAAAAAAGTTTTATTTTCTCCCTTTAGGAATCTTATACTAACAAAATAATTTTTTTTTTTCCACCTCGAATTAGGATGGGACAGGGCACCTACACATGGACGAAGTAGGTGACAGAAACGCCACCGGGCTATACCACAAGGTGCTACGCGAAGTGGGAAGGCCGGTGGAAGAGCCTCTGAAAAAGACATGTGTAGGACATGGACAAACAAACAAGAACACATGGGAAAATATTATTCTCTCTTTTTTTTTTTTTTTTTTTTTTTTTTTCAGTACTAACCAAAGTCTTTAAAAGTGAATTAATTTTGATTATTTTATATTTGGAACTTTTAAATAGAGGAGTAAAACTGGAGTAAGGACAGGTCTAGTGGGGTGAAGCAAGTTATAAAATAAATAAAGACTTGTGGAACCTCACGGACTGTCTTTACCACCAACCTCCTATTTTCAAAACAGAGAAAATAAGAAACGACACAGACATAATGCACTCAATAATACATTAGGTTTTATTTTTAAAATTTTTCTTATCACACCGTTTCTTATACAAAATTCTAAAATAATGTAAAATATTATATTAAATAAATAATCTACTTTGTAAAGAAACTTAAAGAAGATTACGATCATTGTGCCGCCCTAACACAAACATCTATAGCATACATACAATATAGCACCATACAGATAACATACATAGGACATAGGGACCCCGTGGCAAGGGTCACTGTGGAAAAAAAGATGCAGTCCTTCCCAACTGGTAAATTAAACCGGTGAAGAAGACTCTCTTTTAGAAAACACTAGGGAAAAAAAAAAGAAATACCCCACAAAAATTTTGGGAGTAAATTCTATTTTAAAATAAAGACACATACAACACCTCTGAGGGGGAACACAAACACATAAAAACCTTTTATTTTTTTTGGAGATGAGGGGGGCATCTGTCTGGTGCCCCCCCCCCCAAAAAAAAGGACCAAGCAATTCGTAAACTCCTGTTGGACAAGTGAAGTCATTGGTAAATAAATTTTAAAATGGCCAGGACCAAACAGACCAAGCAGTAGTGGTGAGGAAAATTTTTTTTTCTTTTGTGTGCCAGGACATGATCCTTTGCATTCACAAAATTTTTTCAAATTTTCATTTTTTCTTTTCTTTTTCATTGATGCACTTTGTGCCAATTTTGGTACAATTGTAGCTTTTGTAATTTTGTGGAAATTTCTTTTGTTTCATTGTTGTATTTGAACAATTTTGCATGCTGTGTAGGTAATTGCTACACAGAAATTGTAAATCAGTTTGAGTTTGCTATGGTTGACCGGCTGGTTAACAAAAAATCTAGATATTGAGGAAAGTAAAAAACAATCAGTAGTGTGAGACCTGCACTTTAGGTGAAAACAATTCAGTAAGTTGTACTCACTAAAAGTAAAAATGGAGCAAGAGCAGGATGGAGCAAATGAGGTTAAGAGTACAGGGTCAAAACTAAAAAACTACTTAACAAAATTAGAGGGGAGTAGATTACTTGCCTTTCACCCGCCGGGGTGTCGACTAATTGACTTCGAGGAGACGGACAACTGTCCCAGACAATCGGACATCCTGATCACACTCAGAACGCAGGGTGTAAATGTAAATGACATTTATGGATTGCAGAACGGAGGCAAGAACAAGTATATCCTATACCCAAAGGACTACGAAAAGAAAATCATTCAACAAGAAAGCATAGAGGTGAGAGGTATCAGAGCAAAAGTTGGACCAACATACCCAGTAATCAGAGAAGTGGAAGGGAAAAAGACGGACTTATTTGTTTCGGGCCTTCCACTAGAAATCCATAGCAGAGAAATCATCGAGAAAATAGAGAACAAAATGAAAATCCAAGTATTAGACAGCAAGATGGCAACAGTATGGGGTTTCAATGAGATTCAATCAGGAGTGAGGATCATTACAGTCAAAAAAGAGGAGGCAAAAAATATACCATCACACTTTTATGTAATGGGATTCGTGGTCAAGACATGGTATCGAGGATGCGAGTTTGACAGAGCATGCCCCAGGTGTAAGCAGATTGGACATGGACCAAGGGACTGTAAAAATCCGCCTGCACCCAAGACCTATGCAAACATGGTAAACAATCGGAATGTTAACCTAACCGAAGCGGAAAACAATGAGTTCCAGGTGGCAATTACTAGACTCTTGGACCAGGTGAGGAAGGAAAATGAGGCACTGACCATAAGTAAGGAAAAGGAAACGGAAACGGAAAGGGAAAAGATCAAAGACACACAAGAACCAGTTGCACAAGAAGAAAGAAATAACGACCCAGAAAAAGAGGAGTCAGGAATAACAGAACCAAAAACAATAGATGAAACGGAGCTCCCAAGTGAGATAAAAGAATGGGGAAACTGCCTGAGCCCCAACAGTACAGGCATGACAAGCACAAACGTAAAAGAATTATTGAAACAAAACAAATTTTACGTACTATCAGAAGAAGAGGGAGAGCAGAAAGAAGAGGGAGAATCCCATCAAATGGGATCGATAGAGACAGGTATGATCCAAGACTTAATAGGGATCAAACCATTAACCTCTACACCAATACCAAAAGAGACAACAAGAAAGAGAAAGATTGCAAAATCTGTATCCATAACAAGCAGTAGCAGCGAAGTGACGCCTCCGGATGTAATACAGACAGAAGAAAAAAAAGGAGAAAAAGAAAGGCAAGAAGGAGGAGGAAAGGAAAAACGG
>JAECUM010040015.1:0-24876 GCA_016617855.1 Megalonaias nervosa | reverse complement strand
GGAATTTTCCAGCATGTTATGCTTGAATTTGGTACTCCGCAATTCAAGTCAAAAGTGAAACTATGGTTTCACAAAACTTTACTTGAGAGAATATTTGAGTCTTGTAATAGAGTTCATTCTCTCTTGCTCATTCTTCAAAATTTTCTTCAATTTAGATTTTATGGCCCTTACAAAGAAAAGAAGAAAATGAATGAGTTAAATTATAATAATAGTACTCAGGTCTAAATAAATTAATGGAGTACTTGTACATAGAAAGAGATAGCCAAGTAAATTATTACAATTAATTTAGTTGTACCTGTCCCACCAACTGAGGATTTAAGTGAAGAAATTCAATTGGACACCGTTGATCTTGGAGCAACAAATGTTCGGAATTCGGAAATTATGAAAGATCTAGACCAGAAACTTTTACATTTGCAACAACAAGAAAGATGTGAACTTAAACAGTTATTATTCGAATATGAGCACTTGTTTCCGGATATCCTACGAGGACAAACACAATTTTTCATGACGTTGAAATTGTAGATTCAAAACCTGTGAAACAACACTCATACAGGATGAACCCTCTCAAACAGGAATACTTGAAAAAGGAAATTCAGTATTTGCTGGAGAACGATTTCATAGAGCCCAGTAAAAGTGATTGGAGTTCACCATGCATACTTATTCCGAAACCGGATAAACCTTTCCGTATGTGCACTGATGATAGGAAGGTGAACAGCGTGACTAAAACAGATTCATTTCCATTACCAAGGATTGATGATTGTATTGATAAAATTGGAAATGCCAAGTACGTCACCAAATTTGACCTTCTGAAAGGATTTTGGCAAATTCCACTTACGGAAAGAGCGAAAGATATTTCGGCGTTTGTGACTCCAGATGGACTCTATCAATATAAAGTAATGCCGTTTGGGATGAAGGGTTCTCCAAGTACGTTTCAACGCTTGATGAATATGATTACTTCCGGTCTAGATAATTGTGATGCTTATATTGATGATGTCATAATCTACAACGACACCTGGAAAGGACATCTAGCCACGATTCGGAAATTCTTTGAAAGACTCACTGATGCTAATTTGACAATCAGTTTATCTAAAAGTGAGTTCAGCCGTGCTTGTGTAACTTTCCTAAGACATATTGCGGGACATGGTCAAGTTAAACCTATTGATGCTAAGGTGAAGGCTATCTGTGATTTTCCTGTGCCTGTCAGTAAAAAGCAATTAATGCGATTTTTGGATATGGCCGGATACTATCGAAAGTTTTGTTCCAATTTTTTCCAATATTGCTGAACCTCTGACAAATTTGTTAAGTAAGAGAAATAAGTTTCTCTGGACCGAAAAATGTCAGGAAGCTTTCGATAGGTTAAAAGCAATACTCAACAGTGCGCCGGTTCTAACAGCTCCAAATTTCAATCAGTCTTTTAAATTGTCTGTGGATGCAAGTGATGTTGGGGTTGGAGCAGTATTGATTCAAGAAGACAGCAATGGTATTGATCACCCAGTGTGCTATTTCTCTAAGACATTAAATAAGCACCAAAGAAATTACTCAACAATCGAGAAGGAATGTTTAGTTTTAATTTTGGCATTACAACATTTTGAAGTTTACATTAGCTCGGCTCCTTCTCCGGTTGTTGTGTATAGTGATCACAACCCCCTTACTTTCATCGACAAGATGAAAAATAAAAATCAAAGATTATTAAGGTGGAGTTTGTTTTTGCAAGAGTATAATCTGAACATCAGGCACATCAAAGGAAAAGACAATTTGATTGCAGATGCACTTTCCCGTGTATAGAAATATTATTTCATATACACTTTATATAATTCATAAGAATTTTCATGTAATTTTGTTTACCTCATGTATAATTTACATATGGTAAAAAGAAAGCTTTAGTATATAAATCTTTCTTTTTTCTTTATGGGGGGAAGTGTTATGTATATGTAATTAAATTGCTTGTGTGTTAGTTTTAAAATTCTTTTTTATTTTTTTTTTTTTTTGTTTCATTACATTTTATGGTAATGATTACTGAAAGGATTCGAAATTCTTTTTCAGTAATTCGATATTTTCTTTTACTAAATGTTATTTATCTAAGATGTAAAACGTGTTACATGAGAATTATTTTTAGTTAACCTAGTTCGTCTTAGGTTGGGGAAGTTTGTAAACAGGCAGTTAAAATGATTGGTCAGTATCAGGACCATACTTCCCTTTCGTGATCACTATGTGTAAACAACGTTTTTTTAGTATTGGTTTTTAAGTGGGGCTACACTGGCGTACGTGATAGATTTTTTGTAGTAAGAGACCACATGACCCATCTCGCGAGACTTGAAATCATGTTTTTGGGGTTTAAATTCGCATTCTTAATATTCTTCTGTCAGAGTCGTTTTAACATCTTGAAGGAACAAGGTGTTATTTTTATTTGTTGCCAGATTGTTTGTTTTTCATCTGAATTTTGGATTTAATAATTTATTCTCCTGAAAACTCAACAAGTTGACTTTTTTATAAAAACTTCTGAAAGATATTCATGGAAATTTATTCTGGAATTATTCGGAAACAAAAACTGTGATTCAATTGAGGAAGTGTTGATATTCGTACATTGGACCACATCTGACGTCATCGCCTTCCATATTTGTATGTCCTCGAGATTCGAACTTGGATTCTAATAGAACTATTTAGTGAAAGGACTTGTATTTTCATTCTTAGGATCAAATTTTGGATTATATTCTCAAACTGTAAGTCCTATTTACCAATTTTTACATTGTTTTTTAGGGAAATAAATTATTTTGTTAAAATATACAAAGCTTGTTGATTTCACTCTTTTCTTCTGTTACATTTGTACGAGCCTACACGTAACAGGAGAAAATTGGGTCGCTTGTCCTTGGGATATATGAATTTTGGTTAAATATTTCAGAAAATTGTTTTTTGACATTTAAATTCCCCATGTCTTTAAATCCCAAGTGCTATTTTACATTTTTATTTGAAATCTTCAGTGAAAACAACAGGCTTTCAGTCACAATATCATCAAAAGTGGACAATTTTTTGAATTTTATTGAGGAGTGTTTGAAAATTTTGAAAATGGAAGTCCAGCTAAAAAAGTTGGAATTAGAGATAAGACAGGTTCAATATCAGATAGAAAAGATGCAAATAGATAAGGAAGAAAGAGAGAAAGATAAACAAAGGCAGTTACTATTTGAGGAAGAGAGAGAGAGAGACAGATGCAAAGAGAGAAGGATGAAAGGGAATTTCAAATTGAAATGAAAGAATTAGAGCTGGAAAAAGGAAAACACTCCCCTACTTTTGATGTTATAAGAAATATCAAGCTAGTACCCCCATTTTTGGAGGAAGAAGTAGATAGATATTTTCCTTATTTTGAAAAAGTTGCTGAAAGTTTCAGGTGGCCAAGGGAGTATTGGACTCTATTATTGCAATGTGTACTTACTGGTAGAGCTCGTAATATCTATTCATCCCTGTCACTAGAACAAAGTTCTGACTATGATTTGGTTAAGGACTGTATTTTGAAGGGTTATGCGTTGGTTCCTGAGGCTTGTCGACAAAAATTCAGGTTTTCTAGAAAATCAACAGACCAGACCTATGTCGAATTTGCATGGGAAAAAGCACAACAATTCGATAGGTGGTGCTCATCTAGAAAGGTCAATAAAGATTACGAAAGTCTCAGACAACTCATATTACTTGAAGAGTTCAGGAACTGTGTCCATGGTGACATAGGAATGTATCTTGACTAGCATGAGATCGAAACCTTGGAAAATGCTGCTCGTGCTGCTGATAACTATTCCTTACATCATAAAGTTCCTGTTGTAAGCAAATCTTTCACTCAGCAGTCTACTGGTAGAAAGGTATTTCAGCCTAATACGACTCCTCCTAAAATTCAATCTGGCACAACTAATAAAAATCAAGCTTCTGATAAACTTGATTCAAAATCCTTGTCTCTGCCTACGTGTACCTAATGCAAGAAAAAAGGACACGTCATTTCTGATTGCTTCAAGTTGAAATATAGGCATCAGAATCAAGATAGACCTATCCCAAATGCTCTTATTTCTAAGAGGTCAAGGTCACGGTCATGTATTGAAAGCAATACATTTGTTGGGTCTAATAAACCCAGTCTGATTTTATTATGGAGAATTATGAACCATTCATGTCGAAGGGTTCTATATCACTCTTGGGTGATTCGGCCAATCCTATCCCTATTAAAATTTTAAGGGATACAGGAGCTTCTCAGAGTCTTTTAGTGTCAGATATTTTGCCTTCTTCTGAGAAGTCCTGTTCTAATGAGAGTGTTCTCATTCAGGGAGTAGAGTGCGGCTTTGTTAATGTTCCTCTCCATTCTGTTAATTTGTCATCAGACTTAGTTTCAGGACCTGTGACAGTCGGTGTAGTGTCTACTTTACCCGTTGAGGGCATTCATTTGTTGCTAGGCAATGACTTAGCTGGAGACAAGGTTGTGGTTAATCCACTTGTAACTGACAAGCCTCCTTTGGATCAGAAACTTGATCCTATTGAAAAAGAATACCCTGAGTTATATCCAGCTTGTGCAGTTATCAGAGCTATGTCAAAGAAAGCTCTTGAGAATGATTTTGATAAGGAAAATATTCCTTTAGCTGACACATGTATTGGTCAGGCTTTTGATGAGGTCACTTTCACTTTTAATTTGGATCAATCGAAAGGTATTGATCACAGTGATCCTCTTTTAGATACTCATTCTCTTTTATCTAATCAGGGTGATAAACGACAATCACTTGTCGTCGAACAAGAAAAAGATCCTGAGATCTCCTATTTGTTTCAGAGGGCCATTAGTGAAACTGAAGCCACTGAAATACCTGTCTGTTATTTTATTAAAAATGGAATTTTTATGAGAAAATGGAGACCTCCCGAGGTACCTGCTAATGACGAGTGGTCAGTGAACTATCAGATTGTAGTTCCAAAATCTTACAGACAGGAAATACTTAGTTTGGCCCATGAAACTTCCTCTGGCTGGTCATCTAGGGATAAATAAAACTTATAACAAGATCTTGACTCACTTTTATTGGCCAAAAATCAAAAGTGATGTTTGTAAATTTTGTAGATCTTGTCATACTTGTCAAATGGTAGGAAAACCCAATCAGAAGATACCAAAGGCTCATCTGCAACCAATTCCTGCATTTGACGAACCATTTAGCAGAATTATGGTAGATTGTGTTGGTCCCTTACCTAAGACCACGTCAGGCAACCAATATTTGTTGACCAATATGTGTGCGTCAACAAAATTTCCAGAGGCAATTCCTTTGAGGAATATTATAGTAAAAGCTTTGATAAAGCTTTTTACTCAATTTGGCCTTCCCAAATCTGTCCAATCAGGTCAAAGTCAAATTTCATGTCTGGAATTTTCCAGCATGTTATGCTTGAATTTGGCACTCCGCAATTCAAGTCAAAAGTGAAACTATGGTTTCACAAAACTTTACTTGAGAGAATATTTGAGTCTTGTAATAGAGTTCATTCTCTCTTGCTCATTCTTCAAAATTTTCTTCAATTTAGATTTTATGGCCCTTACAAAGAAAAGAAGAAAATGAATGAGTTAAATTATAATAATAGTACTCAGGTCTAAATAAATTAATGGAGTACTTGTACATAGAAAGAGATAGCCAAGTAAATTATTACAATTAATTTAGTTGTACCTGTCCCACCAACTGAGGATTTAAGTGAAGAAATTCAATTGGACACCGTTGATCTTGGAGCAACAAATGTTCGGAATTCGGAAATTATGAAAGATCTAGACCAGAAACTTTTACATTTGCAACAACAAGAAAGATGTGAACTTAAACAGTTATTATTCGAATATGAGCACTTGTTTCCGGATATCCTACGAGGACAAACAAAATTTTTCATGACGTTGAAATTGTAGATTCAAAACCTGTGAAACAACACTCATACAGGATGAACCCTCTCAAACAGGAATACTTGAAAAAGGAAATTCAGTATTTGCTGGAGAACGATTTCATAGAGCCCAGTAAAAGTGATTGGAGTTCACCATGCATACTTATTCCGAAACCGGATAAAACTTTCCGTATGTGCACTGATGATAGGAAGGTGAACAGCGTGACTAAAACAGATTCATTTCCATTACCAAGGATTGATGATTGTATTGATAAAATTGGAAATGCCAAGTACGTCACCAAATTTGACCTTCTGAAAGGATTTTGGCAAATTCCACTTACGGAAAGAGCGAAAGATATTTCGGCGTTTGTGACTCCAGATGGACTCTATCAATATAAAGTAATGCCGTTTGGGATGAAGGGTTCTCCAAGTACGTTTCAACGCTTGATGAATATGATTACTTCCGGTCTAGATAATTGTGATGCTTATATTGATGATGTCATAATCTACAACGACACCTGGAAAGGACATCTAGCCACGATTCGGAAATTCTTTGAAAGACTCACTGATGCTAATTTGACAATCAGTTTATCTAAAAGTGAGTTCAGCCGTGCTTGTGTAACTTTCCTAAGACATATTGCGGGACATGGTCAAGTTAAACCTATTGATGCTAAGGTGAAGGCTATCTCTGATTTTCCTGTGCCTGTCAGTAAAAAGCAATTAATGCGATTTTTGGATATGGCCGGATACTATCGAAAGTTTTGTTCCAATTTTTTCCAATATTGCTGAACCTCTGACAAATTTGTTAAGTAAGAGAAATAAGTTTCTCTGGACCGAAAAATGTCAGGAAGCTTTCGATAGGTTAAAAGCAATACTCAACAGTGCGCCGGTTCTAACAGCTCCAAATTTCAATCAGTCTTTTAAATTGTCTGTGGATGCAAGCGATGTTGGGGTTGGAGCAGTATTGATTCAAGAAGACAGCAATGGTATTGATCACCCAGTGTGCTATTTCTCTAAGACATTAAATAAGCACCAAAGAAATTACTCAACAATCGAGAAGGAATGTTTAGTTTTAATTTTGGCATTACAACATTTTGAAGTTTACATTAGCTCGGCTCCTTCTCCGGTTGTTGTGTATAGTGATCACAACCCCCTTACTTTCATCGACAAGATGAAAAATAAAAATCAAAGATTATTAAGGTGGAGTTTGTCTTTGCAAGAGTATAATCTGAACATCAGGCACATCAAAGGAAAAGACAATTTGATTGCAGATGCACTTTCCCGTGTATAGAAATATTATTTCATATACACTTTATATAATTCATAAGAATTTTCATGTAATTTTGTTTACCTCATGTATAATTTACATATGGTAAAAAGAAAGCTTTATTATATAAATCTTTCTTTTTTTCTTTATGGGGGAAGTGTTACGTATATGTAATTAAATTGCTTGTGTGTTAGTTTTAAAATTCTTTTTTATTTTATTTTTGTTTCATTACATTTTATGGTAATGATTACTGAAAGGATTCGAATTCTTTTTCAGTAATTCGATATTTTCTTTTACTAAATGTTATTTATCTAAGATGTAAAACGTGTTACATGAGAATTATTTTTAGTTAACCTAGTTCGTCTTAGGTTGGGGAAGTTTGTAAACAGGCAGTTAAAATGATTGGTCAGTATCAGGACCATACTTCCCTTTCGTGATCACTATGTGTAAACAACGTTTTTTTAGTATTGGTTTTTAAGTGGGGCTACACTGGCGTACGTGATAGATTTTTTGTAGTAAGAGACCACATGACCCATCTCGCGAGACTTGAAATCATGTTTTTGGGGTTTAAATTCGCATTCTTAATATTCTTCTGTCAGAGTCGTTTTAACATCTTGAAGGAACAAGGTGTTATTTTTATTTGTTGCCAGATTGTTTGTTTTTCATCTGAATTTTGGATTTAATAATTTATTCTCCTGAAAACTCAACAAGTTGACTTTTTTTATAAAAACTTCTGAAAGATATTCATGGAAATTTATTCTGGAATTATTCGGAAACAAAAACTGTGATTCAATTGAGGAAGTGTTGATATTCGTACATTGGACCACATCTGACATTATCGCCTTCCATATTTGTATGTCCTCGAGATTCGAACTTGGATTCTAATAGAACTATTTAGTGAAAGGACTTGTATTTTCATTCTTAGGATCAAATTTTGGATTATATTCTCAAACTGTAAGTCCTATTTACCAATTTTTACATTGTTTTTTAGGGAAATAAATTATTTTGTTAAATTATACAAAGCTTGTTGACTTCACTCTTTTCTTCTGTTACATTTGTACGAGCCTACACGTAACAGGAGAAAATTGGGTCGCTTGTCCTTGGGATATATGAATTTTGGTTAAATATTTCAGAAAATTGTTTTTTGACATTTAAATTCCCCATGTCTTTAAATCCCAAGTGCTATTTTACATTTTTATTTGAAATCTTAAGTGAAAACAACAGGCTTTCATTCACAATATCATCAAAAGTGGACAATTTTTTGAATTTTATTGAGGAGTGTTTGAAAATTTTGAAAATGGAAGTCCAGCTAAAAAAGTTGGAATTAGAGATAAGACAGGTTCAATATCAGATAGAAAAGATGCAAATAGATAAGGAAGAAAGAGAGAAAGATAAACAAAGGCAGTTACTATTTGAGGAAAAGAGAGAGAGAGAGACAGATGCAAAGAGAGAAGGATGAAAGGGAATTTCAAATTGAAATGAAAGAATTAGAGCTGGAAAAAGGAAAACACTCCCCTATTTTTGATGTTATAAGAAATATCAAGCTAGTACCCCCATTTTTGGAGGAAGAAGTAGATAGATATTTTCCTTATTTTGAAAAAGTTGCTGAAAGTTTCAGGTGGCCAAGGGAGTATTGGACTCTATTATTGCAATGTGTACTTACTGGTAGAGCTCGTAATATCTATTCATCCCTGTCACTAGAACAAAGTTCTGACTATGATTTGGTTAAGGACTGTATTTTGAAGGGTTATGCGTTGGTTCCTGAGGCTTGTCGACAAAAATTCAGGTTTTCTAGAAAATCAACAGACCAGACCTATGTCGAATTTGCATGGGAAAAAGCACAACAATTCGATAGGTGGTGCTCATCTAGAAAGGTCAATAAAGATTACGAAAGTCTCAGACAACTCATATTACTTGAAGAGTTCAGGAACTGCGTCTATGGTGACATAGGAATGTATCTTGACTAGCATGAGATCGAAACCTTGGAAAATGCTGCTCGTGCTGCTGATAACTATTCCTTACATCATAAAGTTCCTGTTGTAAGCAAATCTTTCACTCAGCAGTCTACTGGTAGAAAGGTATTTCAGCCTAATACGACTCCTCCTAAAATTCAATCTGGCACAACTAATAAAAATCAAGCTTCTGATAAACTTGATTCAAAATCCTTGTCTCTGCCTACGTGTACCTAATGCAAGAAAAAAGGACACGTCATTTCTGATTGCTTCAAGTTGAAATATAGGCATCAGAATCAAGATAGACCTATCCCAAATGCTCTTATTTCTAAGAGGTCAAGGTCACGGTCATGTATTGAAAGCAATACATTTGTTGGGTCTAATAAACCCCAGTCTGATTTTATTATGGAGAATTATGAACCATTCATGTCGAAGGGTTCTATATCACTCTTGGGTGATTCGGCCAATCCTATCCCTATTAAAATTTTAAGGGATATAGGAGCTTCTCAGAGTCTTTTAGTGTCAGATATTTTGCCTTCTTCTGAGAAGTCCTGTTCTAATGAGAGTGTTCTCATTCAGGGAGTAGAGTGCGGCTTTGTTAATGTTCCTCTCCATTCTGTAAATTTGTCATCAGACTTAGTTTCAGGACCTGTGACAGTCGGCATAGTGTCTAACTTACCCGTTGAGGGCATTCATTTGTTGCTAGGCAACGACCTAGCTGGAGACAAGGTTGTGGTTAATCCACTTGTAACTGACAAGCCTCCTTTGGATCAGAAACTTGATCCTATTGAAAAAGAATACCCTGAGTTATATCCAGCTTGTGCAGTTATCAGAGCTATGTCAAAGAAAGCTCTTGAGAATGATTTTGATAAGGAAAATATTCCTTTAGCTGACACATGTATTGGTCAGGCTTTTGATGAGGTCACTTTCACTTTTAATTTGGATCAATCGAAAGGTATTGATCACAGTGATCCTCTTTTAGATACTCATTCTCTTTTATCTAATCAGGGTGATAAACGACAATCACTTGTCGTCGAACAAGAAAAAGATCCTGAGATCTCCTATTTGTTTCAGAGGGCCATTAGTGAAACTGAAGCCACTGAAATACCTGTCTGTTATTTTATTAAAAATGGAATTTTTATGAGAAAATGGAGACCTCCCGAGGTACCTGCTAATGACGATTGGTCAGTGAACTATCAGATTGTAGTTCCAAAATCTTACAGACAGGAAATACTTAGTTTGGCCCATGAAACTTCTCTGGCTGGTCATCTAGGGATAAATAAAACTTATAACAAGATCTTGACTCACTTTTATTGGCCAAAAATCAAAAGTGATGTTTGTAAATTTTGTAGATCTTGTCATACTTGTCAAATGGTAGGAAAACCCAATCAGAAGATACCAAAGGCTCATCTGCAACCAATTCCTGCATTTGACGAACCATTTAGCAGAATTATGGTAGATTGTGTTGGTCCCTTACCTAAGACCACGTCAGGCAACCAATATTTGTTGACCAATATGTGTGCGTCAACAAAATTTCCAGAGGCAATTCCTTTGAGGAATATTATAGTAAAAGCTTTGATAAAGCTTTTTACTCAATTTGGCCTTCCCAAATCTGTCCAATCAGGTCAAAGTCAAATTTCATGTCTGGAATTTTCCAGCATGTTATGCTTGAATTTGGCACTCCGCAATTCAAGTCAAAAGTGAAACTATGGTTTCACAAAACTTTACTTGAGAGAATATTTGAGTCTTGTAATAGAGTTCATTCTCTCTTGCTCATTCTTCAAAATTTTCTTCAATTTAGATTTTATGGCCCTTACAAAGAAAAGAAGAAAATGAATGAGTTAAATTATAATAATAGTACTCAGGTCTAAATAAATTAATGGAGTACTTGTACATAGAAAGAGATAGCCAAGTAAATTATTACAATTAATTTAGTTGTACCTGTCCCACCAACTGAGGATTTAAGTGAAGAAATTCAATTGGACACCGTTGATCTTGGAGCAACAAATGTTCGGAATTCGGAAATTATGAAAGATCTAGACCAGAAACTTTTACATTTGCAACAACAAGAAAGATGTGAACTTAAACAGTTATTATTCGAATATGAGCACTTGTTTCCGGATATCCTACGAGGACAAACAAAATTTTTCATGACGTTGAAATTGTAGATTCAAAACCTGTGAAACAACACTCATACAGGATGAACCCTCTCAAACAGGAATACTTGAAAAAGGAAATTCAGTATTTGCTGGAGAACGATTTCATAGAGCCCAGTAAAAGTGATTGGAGTTCACCATGCATACTTATTCCGAAACCGGATAAAACTTTCCGTATGTGCACTGATGATAGGAAGGTGAACAGCGTGACTAAAACAGATTCATTTCCATTACCAAGGATTGATGATTGTATTGATAAAATTGGAAATGCCAAGTACGTCACCAAATTTGACCTTCTGAAAGGATTTTGGCAAATTCCACTTACGGAAAGAGCGAAAGATATTTCGGCGTTTGTGACTCCAGATGGACTCTATCAATATAAAGTAATGCCGTTTGGGATGAAGGGTTCTCCAAGTACGTTTCAACGCTTGATGAATATGATTACTTCCGGTCTAGATAATTGTGATGCTTATATTGATGATGTCATAATCTACAACGACACCTGGAAAGGACATCTAGCCACGATTCGGAAATTCTTTGAAAGACTCACTGATGCTAATTTGACAATCAGTTTATCTAAAAGTGAGTTCAGCCGTGCTTGTGTAACTTTCCTAAGACATATTGCGGGACATGGTCAAGTTAAACCTATTGATGCTAAGGTGAAGGCTATCTGTGATTTTCCTGTGCCTGTCAGTAAAAAGCAATTAATGCGATTTTTGGATATGGCCGGATACTATCGAAAGTTTTGTTCCAATTTTTTCCAATATTGCTGAACCTCTGACAAATTTGTTAAGTAAGAGAAATAAGTTTCTCTGGACCGAAAAATGTCAGAAGCTTTCGATAGGTTAAAAGCAATACTCAACAGTGCGCCGGTTCTAACAGCTCCAAATTTCAATCAGTCTTTTAAATTGTCTGTGGATGCAAGTGATGTTGGGGTTGGAGCAGTATTGATTCAAGAAGACAGCAATGGTATTGATCACCCAGTGTGCTATTTCTCTAAGACATTAAATAAGCACCAAAGAAATTACTCAACAATCGAGAAGGAATGTTTAGTTTTAATTTTGGCATTACAACATTTTGAAGTTTACATTAGCTCGGCTCCTTCTCCGGTTGTTGTGTATAGTGATCACAACCCCCTTACTTTCATCGACAAGATGAAAAATAAAAATCAAAGATTATTAAGGTGGAGTTTGTCTTTGCAAGAGTATAATCTGAACATCAGGCACATCAAAGGAAAAGACAATTTGATTGCAGATGCACTTTCCCGTGTATAGAAATATTATTTCATGTACACTTTATATAATTCATAAGAATTTTCATGTAATTTTGTTTACCTCATGTATAATTTACATATGGTAAAAAGAAAGCTTTAGTATATAAATCTTTCTTTTTTCTTTATGGGGGGAAGTGTTATGTATATGTAATTAAATTGCTTGTGTGTTAGTTTTAAAATTCTTTTTTATTTTATTTTTGTTTCATTACATTTTATGGTAATGATTACTGAAAGGATTCGAATTCTTTTTCAGTAATTCGATATTTTCTTTTACTAAATGTTATTTATCTAAGATGTAAAACGTGTTACATGAGAATTATTTTTAGTTAACCTAGTTCGTCTTAGGTTGGGGAAGTTTGTAAACAGGCAGTTAAAATGATTGGTCAGTATCAGGACCATACTTCCCTTTCGTGATCACTATGTGTAAACAACGTTTTTTTAGTATTGGTTTTTAAGTGGGGCTACACTGGCGTACGTGATAGATTTTTTGTAGTAAGAGACCACATGACCCATCTCGCGAGACTTGAAATCATGTTTTTGGGGTTTAAATTCGCATTCTTAATATTCTTCTGTCAGAGTCGTTTTAACATCTTGAAGGAACAAGGTGTTATTTTTATTTGTTGCCAGATTGTTTGTTTTTCATCTGAATTTTGGATTTAATAATTTATTCTCCTGAAAACTCAACAAGTTGACTTTTTTTATAAAAACTTCTGAAAGATATTCATGGAAATTTATTCTGGAATTATTCGGAAACAAAAACTGTGATTCAATTGAGGAAGTGTTGATATTCGTACATTGGACCACATCTGACATTATCGCCTTCCATATTTGTATGTCCTCGAGATTCGAACTTGGATTCTAATAGAACTATTTAGTGAAAGGACTTGTATTTTCATTCTTAGGATCAAATTTTGGATTATATTCTCAAACTGTAAGTCCTATTTACCAATTTTTACATTGTTTTTTAGGGAAATAAATTATTTTGTTAAATTATACAAAGCTTGTTGACTTCACTCTTTTCTTCTGTTACATTTGTACGAGCCTACACGTAACAGGAGAAAATTGGGTCGCTTGTCCTTGGGATATATGAATTTTGGTTAAATATTTCAGAAAATTGTTTTTTGACATTTAAATTCCCCATGTCTTTAAATCCCAAGTGCTATTTTACATTTTTATTTGAAATCTTAAGTGAAAACAACAGGCTTTCATTCACAATATCATCAAAAGTGGACAATTTTTTGAATTTTATTGAGGAGTGTTTGAAAATTTTGAAAATGGAAGTCCAGCTAAAAAAGTTGGAATTAGAGATAAGACAGGTTCAATATCAGATAGAAAAGATGCAAATAGATAAGGAAGAAAGAGAGAAAGATAAACAAAGGCAGTTACTATTTGAGGAAAGAGAGAGAGAGAGACAGATGCAAAGAGAGAAGGATGAAAGGGAATTTCAAATTGAAATGAAAGAATTAGAGCTGGAAAAAGGAAAACACTCCCCTACTTTTGATGTTATAAGAAATATCAAGCTAGTACCCCCATTTTTGGAGGAAGAAGTAGATAGATATTTTCCTTATTTTGAAAAAGTTGCTGAAAGTTTCAGGTGGCCAAGGGAGTATTGGACTCTATTATTGCAATGTGTACTTACTGGTAGAGCTCGTAATATCTATTCATCCCTGTCACTAGAACAAAGTTCTGACTATGATTTGGTTAAGGACTGTATTTTGAAGGGTTATGCGTTGGTTCCTGAGGCTTGTCGACAAAAATTCAGGTTTTCTAGAAAATCAACAGACCAGACCTATGTCGAATTTGCATGGGAAAAAGCACAACAATTCGATAGGTGGTGCTCATCTAGAAAGGTCAATAAAGATTACGAAAGTCTCAGACAACTCATATTACTTGAAGAGTTCAGGAACTGTGTCCATGGTGACATAGGAATGTATCTTGACTAGCATGAGATCGAAACCTTGGAAAATGCTGCTCGTGCTGCTGATAACTATTCCTTACATCATAAAGTTCCTGTTGTAAGCAAATCTTTCACTCAGCAGTCTACTGGTAGAAAGGTATTTCAGCCTAATACGACTCCTCCTAAAATTCAATCTGGCACAACTAATAAAAATCAAGCTTCTGATAAACTTGATTCAAAATCCTTGTCTCTGCCTACGTGTACCTAATGCAAGAAAAAAGGACACGTCATTTCTGATTGCTTCAAGTTGAAATATAGGCATCAGAATCAAGATAGACCTATCCCAAATGCTCTTATTTCTAAGAGGTCAAGGTCACGGTCATGTATTGAAAGCAATACATTTGTTGGGTCTAATAAACCCCAGTCTGATTTTATTATGGAGAATTATGAACCATTCATGTCGAAGGGTTCTATATCACTCTTGGGTGATTCGGCCAATCCTATCCCTATTAAAATTTTAAGGGATACAGGAGCTTCTCAGAGTCTTTTAGTGTCAGGTATTTTGCCTTCTTCTGAGAAGTCCTGTTCTAATGAGAGTGTTCTCATTCAGGGAGTAGAGTGCGGCTTTGTTAATGTTCCTCTCCATTCTGTAAATTTGTCATCAGACTTAGTTTCAGGACCTGTGACAGTCGGCATAGTGTCTAACTTACCCGTTGAGGGCATTCATTTGTTGCTAGGCAACGACCTAGCTGGAGACAAGGTTGTGGTTAATCCACTTGTAACTGACAAGCCTCCTTTGGATCAGAAACTTGATCCTATTGAAAAAGAATACCCTGAGTTATATCCAGCTTGTGCAGTTATCAGAGCTATGTCAAAGAAAGCTCTTGAGAATGATTTTGATAAGGAAAATATTCCTTTAGCTGACACATGTATTGGTCAGGCTTTTGATGAGGTCACTTTCACTTTTAATTTGGATCAATCGAAAGGTATTGATCACAGTGATCCTCTTTTAGATACTCATTCTCTTTTATCTAATCAGGGTGATAAACGACAATCACTTGTCGTCGAACAAGAAAAAGATCCTGAGATCTCCTATTTGTTTCAGAGGGCCATTAGTGAAACTGAAGCCACTGAAATACCTGTCTGTTATTTTATTAAAAATGGAATTTTTATGAGAAAATGGAGACCTCCCGAGGTACCTGCTAATGACGAGTGGTCAGTGAACTATCAGATTGTAGTTCCAAAATCTTACAGACAGGAAATACTTAGTTTGGCCCATGAAACTTCTCTGGCTGGTCATCTAGGGATAAATAAAACTTATAACAAGATCTTGACTCACTTTTATTGGCCAAAAATCAAAAGTGATGTTTGTAAATTTTGTAGATCTTGTCATACTTGTCAAATGGTAGGAAAACCCAATCAGAAGATACCAAAGGCTCATCTGCAACCAATTCCTGCATTTGACGAACCATTTAGCAGAATTATGGTAGATTGTGTTGGTCCCTTACCTAAGACCACGTCAGGTAACCAATATTTGTTGACCAATATGTGTGCGTCAACAAAATTTCCAGAGGCAATTCCTTTGAGGAATATTATAGTAAAAGCTTTGATAAAGCTTTTTACTCAATTTGGCCTTCCCAAATCTGTCCAATCAGGTCAAAGTCAAATTTCATGTCTGGAATTTTCCAGCATGTTATGCTTGAATTTGGCACTCCGCAATTCAAGTCAAAAGTGAAACTATGGTTTCACAAAACTTTACTTGAGAGAATATTTGAGTCTTGTAATAGAGTTCATTCTCTCTTGCTCATTCTTCAAAATTTTCTTCAATTTAGATTTTATGGCCCTTACAAAGAAAAGAAGAAAATGAATGAGTTAAATTATAATAATAGTACTCAGGTCTAAATAAATTAATGGAGTACTTGTACATAGAAAGAGATAGCCAAGTAAATTATTACAATTAATTTAGTTGTACCTGTCCCACCAACTGAGGATTTAAGTGAAGAAATTCAATTGGACACCGTTGATCTTGGAGCAACAAATGTTCGGAATTCGGAAATTATGAAAGATCTAGACCAGAAACTTTTACATTTGCAACAACAAGAAAGATGTGAACTTAAACAGTTATTATTCGAATATGAGCACTTGTTTCCGGATATCCTACGAGGACAAACAAAATTTTTCATGACGTTGAAATTGTAGATTCAAAACCTGTGAAACAACACTCATACAGGATGAACCCTCTCAAACAGGAATACTTGAAAAAGGAAATTCAGTATTTGCTGGAGAACGATTTCATAGAGCCCAGTAAAAGTGATTGGAGTTCACCATGCATACTTATTCCGAAACCGGATAAAACTTTCCGTATGTGCACTGATGATAGGAAGGTGAACAGCGTGACTAAAACAGATTCATTTCCATTACCAAGGATTGATGATTGTATTGATAAAATTGGAAATGCCAAGTACGTCACCAAATTTGACCTTCTGAAAGGATTTTGGCAAATTCCACTTACGGAAAGAGCGAAAGATATTTCGGCGTTTGTGACTCCAGATGGACTCTATCAATATAAAGTAATGCCGTTTGGGATGAAGGGTTCTCCAAGTACGTTTCAACGCTTGATGAATATGGATTACTTCCGGTCTAGATAATTGTGATGCTTATATTGATGATGTCATAATCTACAACGACACCTGGAAAGGACATCTAGCCACGATTCGGAAATTCTTTGAAAGACTCACTGATGCTAATTTGACAATCAGTTTATCTAAAAGTGAGTTCAGCCGTGCTTGTGTAACTTTCCTAAGACATATTGCGGGACATGGTCAAGTTAAACCTATTGATGCTAAGGTGAAGGCTATCTCTGATTTTCCTGTGCCTGTCAGTAAAAAGCAATTAATGCGATTTTTGGATATGGCCGGATACTATCGAAAGTTTTGTTCCAATTTTTTCCAATATTGCTGAACCTCTGACAAATTTGTTAAGTAAGAGAAATAAGTTTCTCTGGACCGAAAAATGTCAGGAAGCTTTCGATAGGTTAAAAGCAATACTCAACAGTGCGCCGGTTCTAACAGCTCCAAATTTCAATCAGTCTTTTAAATTGTCTGTGGATGCAAGTGATGTTGGGGTTGGAGCAGTATTGATTCAAGAAGACAGCAATGGTATTGATCACCCAGTGTGCTATTTCTCTAAGACATTAAATAAGCACCAAAGAAATTACTCAACAATCGAGAAGGAATGTTTAGTTTTAATTTTGGCATTACAACATTTTGAAGTTTACATTAGCTCGGCTCCTTCTCCGGTTGTTGTGTATAGTGATCACAACCCCCTTACTTTCATCGACAAGATGAAAAATAAAAATCAAAGATTATTAAGGTGGAGTTTGTTTTTGCAAGAGTATAATCTGAACATCAGGCACATCAAAGGAAAAGACAATTTGATTGCAGATGCACTTTCCCGTGTATAGAAATATTATTTCATGTACACTTTATATAATTCATAAGAATTTTCATGTAATTTTGTTTACCTCATGTATAATTTACATATGGTAAAAAGAAAGCTTTAGTATATAAATCTTTCTTTTTTCTTTATGGGGGGAAGTGTTATGTATATGTAATTAAATTGCTTGTGTGTTAGTTTTAAAATTCTTTTTTATTTTATTTTTTTTGTTTCATTACATTTTATGGTAATGATTACTGAAAGGATTCGAAATTCTTTTTCAGTAATTCGATATTTTCTTTTACTAAATGTTATTTATCTAAGATGTAAAACGTGTTACATGAGAATTATTTTTAGTTAACCTAGTTCGTCTTAGGTTGGGGAAGTTTGTAAACAGGCAGTTAAAATGATTGGTCAGTATCAGGACCATACTTCCCTTTCGTGATCACTATGTGTAAACAACGTTTTTTTAGTATTGGTTTTTAAGTGGGGCTACACTGGCGTACGTGATAGATTTTTTGTAGTAAGAGACCACATGACCCATCTCGCGAGACTTGAAATCATGTTTTTGGGGTTTAAATTCGCATTCTTAATATTCTTCTGTCAGAGTCGTTTTAACATCTTGAAGGAACAAGGTGTTATTTTTATTTGTTGCCAGATTGTTTGTTTTTCATCTGAATTTTGGATTTAATAATTTATTCTCCTGAAAACTCAACAAGTTGACTTTTTTTATAAAAACTTCTGAAAGATATTCATGGAAATTTATTCTGGAATTATTCGGAAACAAAAACTGTGATTCAATTGAGGAAGTGTTGATATTCGTACATTGGACCACATCTGACATTATCGCCTTCCATATTTGTATGTCCTCGAGATTCGAACTTGGATTCTAATAGAACTATTTAGTGAAAGGACTTGTATTTTCATTCTTAGGATCAAATTTTGGATTATATTCTCAAACTGTAAGTCCTATTTACCAATTTTTACATTGTTTTTTAGGGAAATAAATTATTTTGTTAAATTATACAAAGCTTGTTGACTTCACTCTTTTCTTCTGTTACATTTGTACGAGCCTACACGTAACAGGAGAAAATTGGGTCGCTTGTCCTTGGGATATATGAATTTTGGTTAAATATTTCAGAAAATTGTTTTTTGACATTTAAATTCCCCATGTCTTTAAATCCCAAGTGCTATTTTACATTTTTATTTGAAATCTTAAGTGAAAACAACAGGCTTTCATTCACAATATCATCAAAAGTGGACAATTTTTTGAATTTTATTGAGGAGTGTTTGAAAATTTTGAAAATGGAAGTCCAGCTAAAAAAGTTGGAATTAGAGATAAGACAGGTTCAATATCAGATAGAAAAGATGCAAATAGATAAGGAAGAAAGAGAGAAAGATAAACAAAGGCAGTTACTATTTGAGGAAGAGAGAGAGAGAGACAGATGCAAAGAGAGAAGGATGAAAGGGAATTTCAAATTGAAATGAAAGAATTAGAGCTGGAAAAAGGAAAACACTCCCCTACTTTTGATGTTATAAGAAATATCAAGCTAGTACCCCCATTTTTGGAGGAAGAAGTAGATAGATATTTTCCTTATTTTGAAAAAGTTGCTGAAAGTTTCAGGTGGCCAAGGGAGTATTGGACTCTATTATTGCAATGTGTACTTACTGGTAGAGCTCGTAATATCTATTCATCCCTGTCACTAGAACAAAGTTCTGACTATGATTTGGTTAAGGACTGTATTTTGAAGGGTTATGCGTTGGTTCCTGAGGCTTGTCGACAAAAATTCAGGTTTTCTAGAAAATCAACAGACCAGACCTATGTCGAATTTGCATGGGAAAAAGCACAACAATTCGATAGGTGGTGCTCATCTAGAAAGGTCAATAAAGATTACGAAAGTCTCAGACAACTCATATTACTTGAAGAGTTCAGGAACTGTGTCCATGGTGACATAGGAATGTATCTTGACTAGCATGAGATCGAAACCTTGGAAAATGCTGCTCGTGCTGCTGATAACTATTCCTTACATCATAAAGTTCCTGTTGTAAGCAAATCTTTCACTCAGCAGTCTACTGGTAGAAAGGTATTTCAGCCTAATACGACTCCTCCTAAAATTCAATCTGGCACAACTAATAAAAATCAAGCTTCTGATAAACTTGATTCAAAATCCTTGTCTCTGCCTACGTGTACCTAATGCAAGAAAAAAGGACACGTCATTTCTGATTGCTTCAAGTTGAAATATAGGCATCAGAATCAAGATAGACCTATCCCAAATGCTCTTATTTCTAAGAGGTCAAGGTCACGGTCATGTATTGAAAGCAATACATTTGTTGGGTCTAATAAACCCCAGTCTGATTTTATTATGGAGAATTATGAACCATTCATGTCGAAGGGTTCTATATCACTCTTGGGTGATTCGGCCAATCCTATCCCTATTAAAATTTTAAGGGATACAGGAGCTTCTCAGAGTCTTTTAGTGTCAGATATTTTGCCTTCTTCTGAGAAGTCCTGTTCTAATGAGAGTGTTCTCATTCAGGGAGTAGAGTGCGGCTTTGTTAATGTTCCTCTCCATTCTGTAAATTTGTCATCAGACTTAGTTTCAGGACCTGTGACAGTCGGCATAGTGTCTAACTTACCCGTTGAGGGCATTCATTTGTTGCTAGGCAACGACCTAGCTGGAGACAAGGTTGTGGTTAATCCACTTGTAACTGACAAGCCTCCTTTGGATCAGAAACTTGATCCTATTGAAAAAGAATACCCTGAGTTATATCCAGCTTGTGCAGTTATCAGAGCTATGTCAAAGAAAGCTCTTGAGAATGATTTTGATAAGGAAAATATTCCTTTAGCTGACACATGTATTGGTCAGGCTTTTGATGAGGTCACTTTCACTTTTAATTTGGATCAATCGAAAGGTATTGATCACAGTGATCCTCTTTTAGATACTCATTCTCTTTTATCTAATCAGGGTGATAAACGACAATCACTTGTCGTCGAACAAGAAAAAGATCCTGAGATCTCCTATTTGTTTCAGAGGGCCATTAGTGAAACTGAAGCCACTGAAATACCTGTCTGTTATTTTATTAAAAATGGAATTTTTATGAGAAAATGGAGACCTCCCGAGGTACCTGCTAATGACGAGTGGTCAGTGAACTATCAGATTGTAGTTCCAAAATCTTACAGACAGGAAATACTTAGTTTGGCCCATGAAACTTCTCTGGCTGGTCATCTAGGGATAAATAAAACTTATAACAAGATCTTGACTCACTTTTATTGGCCAAAAATCAAAAGTGATGTTTGTAAATTTTGTAGATCTTGTCATACTTGTCAAATGGTAGGAAAACCCAATCAGAAGATACCAAAGGCTCATCTGCAACCAATTCCTGCATTTGACGAACCATTTAGCAGAATTATGGTAGATTGTGTTGGTCCCTTACCTAAGACCACGTCAGGCAACCAATATTTGTTGACCAATATGTGTGCGTCAACAAAATTTCCAGAGGCAATTCCTTTGAGGAATATTATAGTAAAAGCTTTGATAAAGCTTTTTACTCAATTTGGCCTTCCCAAATCTGTCCAATCAGGTCAAAGTCAAATTTCATGTCTGGAATTTTCCAGCATGTTATGCTTGAATTTGGCACTCCGCAATTCAAGTCAAAAGTGAAACTATGGTTTCACAAAACTTTACTTGAGAGAATATTTGAGTCTTGTAATAGAGTTCATTCTCTCTTGCTCATTCTTCAAAATTTTCTTCAATTTAGATTTTATGGCCCTTACAAAGAAAAGAAGAAAATGAATGAGTTAAATTATAATAATAGTACTCAGGTCTAAATAAATTAATGGAGTACTTGTACATAGAAAGAGATAGCCAAGTAAATTATTACAATTAATTTAGTTGTACCTGTCCCACCAACTGAGGATTTAAGTGAAGAAATTCAATTGGACACCGTTGATCTTGGAGCAACAAATGTTCGGAATTCGGAAATTATGAAAGATCTAGACCAGAAACTTTTACATTTGCAACAACAAGAAAGATGTGAACTTAAACAGTTATTATTCGAATATGAGCACTTGTTTCCGGATATCCTACGAGGACAAACACAATTTTTCATGACGTTGAAATTGTAGATTCAAAACCTGTGAAACAACACTCATACAGGATGAACCCTCTCAAACAGGAATACTTGAAAAAGGAAATTCAGTATTTGCTGGAGAACGATTTCATAGAGCCCAGTAAAAGTGATTGGAGTTCACCATGCATACTTATTCCAAAACCGGATAAAACTTTCCGTATGTGCACTGATGATAGGAAGGTGAACAGCGTGACTAAAACAGATTCATTTCCATTACCAAGGATTGATGATTGTATTGATAAAATTGGAAATGCCAAGTACGTCACCAAATTTGACCTTCTGAAAGGATTTTGGCAAATTCCACTTACGGAAAGAGCGAAAGATATTTCGGCGTTTGTGACTCCAGATGGACTCTATCAATATAAAGTAATGCCGTTTGGGATGAAGGGTTCTCCAAGTACGTTTCAACGCTTGATGAATATGATTACTTCCGGTCTAGATAATTGTGATGCTTATATTGATGATGTCATAATCTACAACGACACCTGGAAAGGACATCTAGCCACGATTCGGAAATTCTTTGAAAGACTCACTGATGCTAATTTGACAATCAGTTTATCTAAAAGTGAGTTCAGCCGTGCTTGTGTAACTTTCCTAAGACATATTGCGGGACATGGTCAAGTTAAACCTATTGATGCTAAGGTGAAGGCTATCTGTGATTTTCCTGTGCCTGTCAGTAAAAAGCAATTAATGCGATTTTTGGATATGGCCGGATACTATCGAAAGTTTTGTTCCAATTTTTTCCAATATTGCTGAACCTCTGACAAATTTGTTAAGTAAGAGAAATAAGTTTCTCTGGACCGAAAAATGTCAGGAAGCTTTCGATAGGTTAAAAGCAATACTCAACAGTGCGCCGGTTCTAACAGCTCCAAATTTCAATCAGTCTTTTAAATTGTCTGTGGATGCAAGTGATGTTGGGGTTGGAGCAGTATTGATTCAAGAAGACAGCAATGGTATTGATCACCCAGTGTGCTATTTCTCTAAGACATTAAATAAGCACCAAAGAAATTACTCAACAATCGAGAAGGAATGTTTAGTTTTAATTTTGGCATTACAACATTTTGAAGTTTACATTAGCTCGGCTCCTTCTCCGGTTGTTGTGTATAGTGATCACAACCCCCTTACTTTCATCGACAAGATGAAAAATAAAAATCAAAGATTATTAAGGTGGAGTTTGTCTTTGCAAGAGTATAATCTGAACATCAGGCACATCAAAGGAAAAGACAATTTGATTGCAGATGCACTTTCCCGTGTATAGAAATATTATTTCATGTACACTTTATATAATTCATAAGAATTTTCTTATGTAATTTTGTTTACCTCATGTATAATTTACATATGGTAAAAGAAAGCTTTATTATATAAATCTTTCTTTTTCTTTATGGGGAAGTGTTACGTATATGTAATTAAATTGCTTGTGTGTTAGTTTTAAAATTCTTTTTTATTTTATTTTTGTTTCATTACATTTTATGGTAATGATTACTGAAAGGATTCGAATTCTTTTTCAGTAATTCGATATTTTCTTTTACTAAATGTTATTTATCTAAGATGTAAAACGTGTTACATGAGAATTATTTTTAGTTAACCTAGTTCGTCTTAGGTTGGGGAAGTTTGTAAACAGGCAGTTAAAATGATTGGTCAGTATCAGGACCATACTTCCCTTTCGTGATCACTATGTGTAAACAACGTTTTTTTAGTATTGGTTTTTAAGTGGGGTTACACTGGCGTACGTGATAGATTTTTTGTAGTAAGAGACCACATGACCCATCTCGCGAGACTTGAAATCATGTTTTTGGGGTTTAAATTCGCATTCTTAATATTCTTCTGTCAGAGTCGTTTTAACATCTTGAAGGAACAATGTGTTATTTTTATTTGTTGCCAGATTGTTTGCTTTTCATCTGAATTTTGGATTTAATAATTTATTCTCCTGAAAACTCAACAAGTTGACTTTTTTTATAAAAACTTCTGAAAGATATTCATGGAAATTTATTCTGGAATTATTCGGAAACAAAAACTGTGATTCAATTGAGGAAGTGTTGATATTCGTACATTGGACCACATCTGACATTATCGCCTTCCATATTTGTATGTCCTCGAGATTCGAACTTGGATTCTAATAGAACTATTTAGTGAAAGGACTTGTATTTTCATTCTTAGGATCAAATTTTGGATTATATTCTCAAACTGTAAGTCCTATTTACCAATTTTTACATTGTTTTTTAGGGAAATAAATTATTTTGTTAAATTATACAAAGCTTGTTGACTTCACTCTTTTCTTCTGTTACATTTGTACGAGCCTACACGTAACAGGAGAAAATTGGGTCGCTTGTCCTTGGGATATATGAATTTTGGTTAAATATTTCAGAAAATTGTTTTTTGACATTTAAATTCCCCATGTCTTTAAATCCCAAGTGCTATTTTACATTTTTATTTGAAATCTTCAGTGAAAACAACAGGCTTTCATTCACAATATCATCAAAAGTGGACAATTTTTTGAATTTTATTGAGGAGTGTTTGAAAATTTTGAAAATGGAAGTCCAGCTAAAAAAGTTGGAATTAGAGATAAGACAGGTTCAATATCAGATAGAAAAGATGCAAATAGATAAGGAAGAAAGAGAGAAAGATAAACAAAGGCAGTTACTATTTGAGGGAAGAGAGAGAGAGAGACAGATGCAAAGAGAGAAGGATGAAAGGGAATTTCAAATTGAAATGAAAGAATTAGAGCTGGAAAAAGGAAAACACTCCCCTACTTTTGATGTTATAAGAAATATCAAGCTAGTACCCCCATTTTTTTTTTTTTTTTTAGATAGATATTTTCCTTATTTTGAAAAAGTTGCTGAAAGTTTCAGGTGGCCAAGGGAGTATTGGACTCTATTATTGCAATGTGTACTTACTGGTAGAGCTCGTAA